>JAVLUU010000306.1:2500-5000 GCA_032206185.1 Columba guinea
TCTTTCTTTTCCTTTCTTTCTTCCTTTCTTTCTTTCTTTCTTTCTTTCTTTCTTTCTTTTACTTTCTTTCTTTCTATCTGTCTTTCTTTCTGTCTTTCTTTCTTTCTTTCTTTTTTCTTTCTTACTTAATATTTTCTTCCTTTTTTCTTTCTTTCTGTCTTTCTTTCTTTCTTTCTGTCTTTCTTTCTTTTTGTCTTTCTTTCTGTCTTTCTTTCTTTTCTCTTTCTTTCTTACTTTCTTCTTTCTTTCTTTTTTTCTTTCTGTCTTTCTTTCTTTCTTTTTTCTTTCTTTCTTTCTTTCTTTCTTGCTTTCTTTCTTTCTTGTTTCTTTCTTTCTTTCTTTTTCTATCTTTCTTTCTTTCTTCTTTCTTTCTTTCTTTCTTTTTCTTTCTTTCTTCTTTCTTTCTTTCTTTCTTTCTTTCTTTATTTTTGTTTCTTTCTTTCTTTCTTTCTTTCTTCTTTCTTGCTTTTTTCTCTCTGTCTTTCTTTCTCTCTTTTTTCTTTCTTTCTTTTTTTCTTTCTTTATTCTTTCTTTATTACTTCTTTCTTTCTATTTTCTTTCTTTCTTTCTATTTTCTTTCTTTCTTTTTTTTTCTTTCTTTCTGTCTTTTTCTTTCTTTCATTCTTTCATTCTGTCTTTTTTTTTTCTTTCTTTCGTTCTTTCTTTCTTTTCTTTCTTTTTGTTTTTTCTTTCTTTATTACTGTCTTTCTTTCTGTCTTTCTTTCTATCTGTCTTTCTTTCTTTCTTTCTATCTGTCTTTCTTTCTTTCTGTCTTTCTTTCTGTCTTTCTTTCTTTTTTCTTTTTTTCTTTCTTTCTTTCTTTCTTTCATTTTTCTTTCTTTCTTTTTCTTTCTTTCTTTTTCTTTCTGTCTTTTTTTCTTTCTTTCCTCTTTCTTTCTTTTTTCTTTCTTTCTTTTTTCTTTCTTTCTTTCTTTCTCTCTTTCTTTCATTTTACTTTCGTTCTTTTTTCTTTCTTTTTTCTTTCTTTTTTCTTTCTTTTTTTCTTTCCTTTCTTTCTTTCTTACTTTCTTTCTTTCTTTTTCTTTCTTTCTTTCTGTCTTCTTTCTTTCTTTCTTTCTTTTTCTTTGTTTTTCTTTATTTTCCTTTCTTTTTCTTCTTTCTGTCTTTCCGTCTTTCTTTCCGTCTTTCTTTCTTTTTACTTTCTGTCTTTCTTTTTTCTTTCTTTTCTTTCTTCTTTCTTTCTTTTTCTTTCTTTCTTTCATTCTGTCTTTTTTCTTTCTTTCTTCCTTCCTTTCTTTCTTTCTTTCTTTCTTTCTTTCTTTTTCTTTCTTTCTTCCTTTCTGTCTTTCTTTCTTTCTTCCTATCTTTCATTCTTTCTTTCTTTCTTTTTCTTTCTTTTTCTTTCTTTCTTTCTTTCTTTCTTTCGTCTTTCTTTTTTCTTTCTTGCTTTCTTTCTTTCTTTCTTTCTTTCTTTCTTTCTTTTTCTTTCTTTCTTCTTTTCTGTCTATCTTTCTGTCTTTCTTTCTTTCTTTTTCTTTTTTCTTTATTTCTTTCTGTTTTTCTGTCTTTCTTTCTTTCTTTTTTCTATCTTTCTTTGTTCATTCTATCTTCTTTTTCTTTCTTTCTTTCTTTCTTTGTGTCTTTCTTTTTTTTTTTCTTTCTTTCTTTCATTCTTTATTTATTTATTTTTCTTTCTTCCTTTCCTTCTTTCTTTCTTTTTTCTTTCTTTTTTCTTTCTTTCTTCTTCCTTTCTTTCTTTCTTTCTTTTCCTTTCTTTCTTTCTTTCTGTATTTCTTTCTGTCTTTCTTTCTTTCTTTTTTCTTTCTTTATTTCTTTCTTTTTCTTTCGTTCTTTCTTTTTTCTTTCCTTTTTCTTTCTTTTTCTTTCTTTCTTTTTTTTCTTTCTTTCTTTCTTTCTTTCTTTTTCTTTCTTTCTTTCTGTCTTTCTGTCTTTCTTTCATTTTTCTTTCCTTCTTTGTTTCTTTCTTTCTGTCTTTCTTTCTTAATTCTTTCTTTCTTTTTTCTTTCTTTCTTTCTTTCTGTTTTTCTTTCTTTTTTCTTTCTTTCTTTCTTTCTTTCTTTCTTTCTTTCTGTCTTTCATTTTTCTTTCTTTCTTTCTTTCTTTCTTTCTCTCTTTCTTTCTTCTTTCTTTCTTTTTTCTTTATTTCTTTCTTTCTTCCTTTCTTTCTTTTTTCTTTCTTTTTTTCTTTCTTTCATTCTTTCTTTCTTTCTTCTTTCTTTTTTCTTTCGTTTTTCATTTTTCTTTATTTCTTTCTTTTTCTTTCTTTTTCTTTTTCCTTTCTTTCTTTCTCTCTTTCTTTCTGTCTTTCTTTTTTTCTTTCTATCTTTTTTTTTTCTTTCTTTCTTTTTTCTTTTTTCTTTCTTTTCATTTTTCTTTCTTTCTCTCTTTCTTCTTTCTTTCTTTTTTCTTCCTTTCTTCTTTTCATTCTTTCTTTCTTTCTTTATTTTTCTTTCTTTCTTTCTGTCTGTCTTTATTTCTTTCTTTCTTTGTCTTTTTCTTTCTTTTCTTTTTTCTTTCT
>JAVLUU010000306.1:7500-12500 GCA_032206185.1 Columba guinea
CTTTCTGTCTTTCTTTCTGTCTTTCTATCTTTCTTTTTTCTTTCATTCTTTCTTTCTTTCTTTCTTCTTTCTTTTTTCTTTCTTCCTTTCTTTCTTTCTTCCTTTCTTTCTTCTTTCTTTTTCTATCTTTCTTTCTTTCTTTCTTTCTTTCTTTCTTCCTTATTTTCTTTCTTCTTTCTTACTTTCTTGCTTTTCCTTTCTTTCTTTCTTTCTGTCTTTCTTTCTTTTTTCTTTATTTCTTTTTTCTTTCTTTCTTTCTGTATTTTTTCTTTCTTTTTTTATTCTTTTTCTTTCTTTCTTTCTGTCTTTCTTTCTTTCTTCTTTCTTTCTGTCTTTTATTTTCTTTCTTTTTCTTTTTTCTTTCTTCCTTTCTTTCTTTATTTCTTTTTTCTTTCTTTCTTTCTTTCTTTCTTTTTACTTTCTTTCTTTCTTTCTTTCTGTCTTTCTTTCTTAATTTCCTTCTTTTCTTTCTTTCTTTCTTTTCTTTCTTTCTTTCTTCTTACTTTCTTTTTTTTTCTTTCTTTCTTTCTTTCTTCTCTATTTCTTTCTTTTTCTTTTTTCTTTCTTTTTTCTTTCTTTCTTTCTTTCTTTTTTCTTTCTTTCTTTCCTTTTTTCTTTCTTTTTTTTCTTTCTTTCTTCTTTCTTTCTTTTTTTTTTCTTTCTTTCTAACTTTCTTTCTTCCTTTATTTCTTTCTTTCTTTTTTCTTTCTTTTTTGTTGCTTTCTTTCTTTTTTCTTTTTTCTTTGTTTCTTTCTTTCTGTCTTTCTTTCTTCTTTCTTTCTTTTTTCTTTCTTTCTTTCTTTATTTTTTCTTTCTTTTTTCTTTCTTTCTTTTTTCTTTCTTTCTTTCTTTCAATCTTCATTTCTGTCTTTCTTTCTTTGTTCTTTCATTATTATTTCTTACTTTTTTCTTTCTTTCTTTTTTCTTACTTTCTTGTTTCTTTCTTTCTTTTTACTTCTTTCTTCCTTTCTGTCTGTCTTTCTTTCTTTCTTCTTTCTTTCCGTCTATTTTTTTCTTTATTTTCTTTATTTCTTTCTTTCTTTTCTACCTTTTTTCTTTTTTCTTTCTTTATTCTTTCTTTTTTTCTTCTTTCTTTCTTTTTCTTTCTTTCTTTCTTTCTTTCTTTTTTCTTTCTTTCTTTCTTTGTTTCTTTCCTTCTTTTATCTTTCTTTCTCTCTTGTTTCTTTCTTTATTTTTCTTTCTTTCTTTCTGTCTTTCTTTCTTCTTTCTTTCTGTCTTTCTTTTTACATTATTTTCTTTATTTCTTTCTATTTTCTTTCTTTCTTTCTCTTTTCTTTCTTTCTTTCTTTTTTCTTTCTTTCTGTCTTTTTACTTCTTTCTTTCTTTCATTCTGTCTTTTTTCTGTCTTTCGTTCTTTCTTTCTTTCTTTTCTTTCTTTTTCTTTTTTCTTTCTTTATTACTGTCTTTCTTTCTGTCTTTCTTTCTGTCTTTCTTTCTCCTTTCTTTCTTTCTTCCTTTCTTTCTTTCTTTCATTCTTTATTTCTTTCTGTCTTTCTTTCTGTCTCTCTTTCATTCTTTCTTTCTTCTGTCTTTCTTTCTTTCTTCCTTTATTTCTTTGATTCTTTTTTCTTTCTTTCTTTCTTTCTTTCTTTCTTTCTTTCTTTTTCTTTCTTTCTTTCTTTATGTCTTTCTTTCTTTCTTTCTTTCTTTCTTTCATTTTTATTTCTTTCTTTCTTTTTCTTTCTTTCTTTCTTCTTTCTTTCTTTCTTTCTTCTTTCTTTATTTTTCTTTCTTTCTTTCTTTCTGTCTTTCTTTCATTCTGTCTTTCTTTCTTTTTTTCTCTCTTTCTTTCTTTCTTTCTTTCTTTTTCTTTCTTTCTTTCTTCTTTCTTTCTTTATTTATTTATTTTTTTTTCTTTCTTTCTTTCTTTCATCTTTCTGTATTTCTTTCTTCTTTCTTTCTTTCTTTCTTTCTTCTCCTTTCTTTCTTTCTGTCTTTCTTTCTGTCTTTCTTTCTGTCTTTCTTTCTTTCTTTTTTATTTCATTCTTTCTTTCTTTCTTTCTTCTTTCTTTTTTCTTTCTTCCTTTCTTTCTTTCTTCCTTTCTTTCTTCTTTCTTTTTCTATCTTTCTTTCTTTCTTTCTTTCTTTCTTTCTTCCTTATTTTCTTTCTTCTTTCTTACTTTCTTGCTTTTCCTTTCTTTCTTTCTTTCTGTCTTTCTTTCTTTTTTCTTTATTTCTTTTTTCTTTCTTTCTTTCTTTCTGTATTTTTTCTTTCTTTTTTTATTCTTTTTCTTTCTTTCTTTCTGTCTTTCTTTCTTTCTTCTTTCTTTCTGTCTTTTATTTTCTTTCTTTTTCTTTTTTCTTTCTTCCTTTCTTTCTTTATTTCTTTTTTCTTTCTTTCTTTCTTCTTTATTTCCTTCTTTCTTTCTTTCTTTCCCTTTCTTTCGTTCTTTCTTTCTTTCTTTCTTTTTTATTTGTTTCTGTCTTTCTTTCTTTCTTTCATTCTGTTTTTATTTCTTTCTTTTTTTTCTTTCTTTTTCTTTCTTTCTTTCTTTCTTCTTTCTTTCTTTCTTCTTTCTTTCTTTGTCATTTTTCTTTCTATTCTTTCTTTCTTTCTTTCTTTATTTCTTTCTTCTTTCTTTTTTCTTTCTTTCTTTCTTTCTTCTTCCATTCTTTTTTTTTTTTCTTTCTTTCTTTCTTTCTTTTTACTTTCTTTCTTTCTTTCTTTCTGTCTTTCTTTCTTAATTTCCTTCTTTTCTTTCTTTCTTTCTTCTTCCATTCTTTTTTTTTCTTTCTTTCTTTCTTTCTTTCTTTTTACTTTCTTTCTTTCTTTCTTTCTGTCTTTCTTTCTTAATTTCCTTCTTTTCTTTCTTTCTTTCTTTTCTTTCTTTCTTTCTTCTTACTTTCTTTTTTTTTCTTTCTTTCTTTCTTTCTTCTCTATTTCTTTCTTTTTCTTTTTTCTTTCTTTTTTCTTTCTTTCTTTCTTTCCTTTTTCTTTCTTTCTTTCCTTTTTTCTTTCTTTTTTTTCTTTCTTTCTTCTTTCTTTCTTTTTTTTTTTTTCTTTCTAACTTTCTTTCTTCCTTTATTTCTTTCTTTCTTTTTTCTTTCTTTTTTGTTGCTTTCTTTCTTTTTTCTTTTTTCTTTGTTTCTTTCTTTCTGTCTTTCTTTCTTCTTTCTTTCTTTTTCTTTCTTCTTCTTTCTTTCTTTCTTTCTTTCTTTCTTCTTTCTTTCTTTTTTCTTTCTTTCTTTCTTTATTTTTTCTTTCTTTATTTTTTCTTTCTTTTTTCTTTCTTTCTTTCTTTCTTTCTTTTTCTTCCTTTCTTCCTCTCTGTCTTTCTTTCTTTCTTTCTTCTTTCTTTCTTTCTCTCTTTCTTTCTTTCTTTTTCTTTCTTTTTCTTTCTTTCTTTATTTTTTTCTGTCTTTCTATCTTTCTTTCTTTCTTTTTCCTTCTTTCTTTCTTTCTTTCTTTTCCTTTCTTTCTTTCTGTCTTACTGTCTTTCTTTCTTTCTTCTTTCTTTCTTTCTTTCTTTCTGTCTTTCTTTCTTTCTTTCTCTTTTCTTTCTTTTTTCTTTCGTTCTTTCTTCTTTCTTTCCGTCTTTATTTCTTGCTTTTTTTCTTTGTTTCTTTCTTCTTTCTTTCATTATTTCTTTCTTTTTTCTTTCGTTCTTTCTTTCTGTCTTTCTTTTTTCTTTTTTCTTTCTTTCTTCTTTCTTTCTTTTTTCTTTCTTTCTTTCTTTCTTTCCTTCTTTTTCTTCCTTTCTTTCTTTCTTTCTGTCTTTCTTTCTTTCTTTTTTCTTTCATTCTTTCTTTCTTACTTTCTCCTTTCTTTCTTTGTTCCTTCTTTCATTCTTTCTTTCATTCTTTTTTCTTTCTTTCTTTCTTTGTTTCTTTCCTTCTTTTATCTTTCTTTCTCTCTTGTTTCTTTCTTTATTTTTCTTTCTTTCTTTCTGTCTTTCTTTCTTCTTTCTTTCTGTCTTTCTTTTTACATTATTTTCTTTATTTCTTTCTTTTCTTCCTTTCTTTCTTTTTTCTTTCTTTATTCTTTCTTTATTTCTTCTTTCTTTCTATTTTCTTTCTTTCTTTCTCTTTTCTTTCTTTCTTTCTTTTTTCTTTCTTTCTGTCTTTTTACTTCTTTCTTTCTTTCATTCTGTCTTTTTTCTGTCTTTCGTTCTTTCTTTCTTTCTTTTCTTTCTTTTTCTTTTTTCTTTCTTTATTACTGTCTTTCTTTCTGTCTTTCTTTCTGTCTTTCTTTCTCCTTTCTTTCTTTCTTCCTTTCTTTCTTTCTTTCATTCTTTATTTCTTTCTGTCTTTCTTTCTGTCTCTCTTTCATTCTTTCTTTCTTCTGTCTTTCTTTCTTTCTTCCTTTATTTCTTTGATTCTTTTTTCTTTCTTTCTTTCTTTCTTTCTTTCTTTCTTTTTCTTTCTTTCTTTCTTTATGTCTTTCTTTCTTTCTTTCTTTCTTTCTTTCATTTTTATTTCTTTCTTTCTTTTTCTTTCTTTCTTTCTTCTTTCTTTCTTTCTTTCTTCTTTCTTTATTTTTCTTTCTTTCTTTCTTTCTGTCTTTCTTTCATTCTGTCTTTCTTTCTTTTTTTCTCTCTTTCTTTCTTTCTTTCTTTCTTTTTCTTTCTTTCTTTCTTCTTTCTTTCTTTATTTATTTATTTTTTTTTCTTTCTTTCTTTCTTTCATCTTTCTGTATTTCTTTCTTCTTTCTTTCTTTCTTTCTTTCTTCTCCTTTCTTTCTTTCTGTCTTTCTTTCTGTCTTTCTTTCTGTCTTTCTTTCTGTCTTTCTTTCTTTCTTTTTTATTTCTTTCTTTCTTTCCTTTATTCTTCTTTCTTTCTTCCTTTCTTTCTTTCTTTCTTTATTTTTTCTTTCTTTCTTTTTCTTTATTTCTTTCTGTCTTTCTTTCTTTCTTTTTTTCTCTCTTTCTTCCTTTCTTTCTTTCTTTTTCTTTCTTTCTTTCTTTCTTTCTGTCTTTCTTTCTGTCTTTCTTTCTGTCTTTCTTTCTTTCTGTCTTTCTTTCTATCTGTCTTTCTTTCAT
>JAVLUU010000306.1:37500-40000 GCA_032206185.1 Columba guinea
TTCCTTTCTTTCTTCCTTTCTTTCTTTCTTTCTTTCTTTCTTTCTTTCTTTCTTTCTTTTACTTTCTTTCTTTCTATCTGTCTTTCTTTCTGTCTTTCTTTCTTTCTTTCTTTTTTCTTTCTTACTTAATATTTTCTTCCTTTTTTCTTTCTTTCTGTCTTTCTTTCTTTCTTTCTGTCTTTCTTTCTTTTTGTCTTTCTTTCTGTCTTTCTTTCTTTTCTCTTTCTTTCTTACTTTCTTCTTTCTTTCTTTTTTTCTTTCTGTCTTTCTTTCTTTCTTTTTTCTTTCTTTCTTTCTTTCTTTCTTTCTTTCTTTCTTTCTTGTTTCTTTCTTTCTTTCTTTTTCTTTCTTTCTTTCTTTCTTTCTTCTTTCTTTCTTTCTTTCTTTCTTTTTCTTTCTTTCTTCTTTCTTTCTTTCTTTCTTTCTTTATTTTTGTTTCTTTCTTTCTTTCTTTCTTTCTTCTTTCTTGCTTTTTTCTCTCTGTCTTTCTTTCTCTCTTTTTTCTTTCTTTCTTTTTTTCTTTCTTTATTCTTTCTTTATTACTTCTTTCTTTCTATTTTCTTTCTTTCTTTCTATTTTCTTTCTTTCTTTTTTTTTTCTTTCTTTCTGTCTTTTTCTTTCTTTCATTCTTTCATTCTGTCTTTTTTTTTTTCTTTCTTTCGTTCTTTCTTTCTTTTCTTTCTTTTTGTTTTTTCTTTCTTTATTACTGTCTTTCTTTCTGTCTTTCTTTCTATCTGTCTTTCTTTCTTTCTTTCTATCTGTCTTTCTTTCTTTCTGTCTTTCTTTCTGTCTTTCTTTCTTTCTTTTTTCTTTTTTTCTTTCTTTCTTTCTTTCTTTCATTTTTCTTTCTTTCTTTTTCTTTCTTTCTTTTTCTTTCTGTCTTTTTTTCTTTCTTTCCTCTTTCTTTCTTTTTTCTTTCTTTCTTTTTTCTTTCTTTCTTTCTTTCTTTCTTTCTTTCTTGTTTCTTTCTTTCTTTCTTTTTCTTTCTTTCTTTCTTTCTTCTTTCTTTCTTTCTTCTTTCTTTCTTTCTTTCTTTATTTTTGTTTCTTTCTTTCTTTCTTTCTTTCTTCTTTCTTACTTTTTTCTCTCTGTCTTTCTTTCTCTCTTTTTTCTTTCTTTCTTTTTTTCTTTCTTTCTTCTTTCTTCCTTTTTTCTTTCTTTCTTTCTTTCTTTCTTTCTTTCTTTTTCTTTCTTTCTTTCTTTAGGTCTTTCTTTCTTTCTTTCTTTCTTTCTTTCATTTTTATTTCTTTCTTTCTTTTTCTTTCTTTCTTTCTTCTTTCTTTCTTTCTTTCTTCTTTCTTTATTTTTCTTTCTTTCTTTCTTTCGGTCTTTCTTTCATTCTGTCTTTCTTTCTTTTTTTCTCTCTTTCTTTCTTTCTTTCTTTCTTTTTCTTTCTTTCTTTCTTCTTTCTTTCTTTATTTATTTATTTTTTTTTCTTTCTTTCTTTCTTTCATCTTTCTGTATTTCTTTCTTCTTTCTTTCTTTCTTTCTTTCTTCTCCTTTCTTTCTTTCTGTCTTTCTTTCTGTCTTTCTTTCTGTCTTTCTTTCTTTCTTTTTTATTTCTTTCTTTCTTTCCTTTATTCTTCTTTCTTTCTTCCTTTCTTTCTTTCTTTCTTTATTTTTTCTTTCTTTCTTTTTCTTTATTTCTTTCTGTCTTTCTTTCTTTCTTTTTTTCTCTCTTTCTTCCTTTCTTTCTTTCTTTTTCTTTCTTTCTTTCTTTCTTTCTGTCTTTCTTTCTGTCTTTCTTTCTGTCTTTCTTTCTTTCTGTCTTTCTTTCTATCTGTCTTTCTTTCATTCTCTCTTTCTTTCTTCTTTCTTTCTTTGTCATTTTTCTTTCTATTCTTTCTTTCTTTATTTATTTATTTCTTCTTTCTTTTTTTTCTTTCTTTCTTTCTTTCTTTGTTTCTTCTTCCATTCTTTTTTCTTTCTTTCTTTCTTTCTTTCTTTCTTCTTTCTTTTTTCTTTATTTCTTTCTTTGTTTCTTCCTTTCTTTCTTTCTTTCTTTCTGTCTTTCTGTCTTTCTTTCTTTTTTCTTTCTTTCTTCTTTCTTCTTTCTTTCTTTTTTCTTTCTTTCTTTCTTTCTTTCTTTCTTTCGGTCTTTCTTTTTTCTTTCTCTCTTTCTTTTTCTTTCTTTCTTTCTTTTTTTTTCTTTCTTTCTTTCTGTCTTTCTTTCTGTCTTTCTATCTTTCTTCCTTTTTTCTTTCTTTCTTTCTGTCTTTCTTTCTTTCTTTCTTCTTTTTTTTTCTTTCTTTCTGTCTTTCTTTCTTTCTTTTTTCTTTCTTTCTTTCTATTTTCTTTCTTCTTTCTTTCTTTCTTGCTTTCTTTCTTCTTTTTTTCTTTCTTTCTGTCTTTCTTTCTTTCTTTTCTTTCTTTTTCTTTTTTCTTTCTTTCTTTCTGTCTTTCTTTCTGTCTTTCTTTCTATCTGTCTTTCTTCCTTTCTGTCCATCTTTCTGTCTTTCTTTCTTTCTTTTTTGTTCCTTCTTACTTTCTTTCTTTCTTT
>JAVLUU010000307.1:57500-60000 GCA_032206185.1 Columba guinea
CTTTCTTTCTTTTTAATTTCTTTCTTTCTTTCTTTCTTTCTTTCTTTCTTTCTTTCCTTCGTTCTTTCTTTCTTTCTTCTTTCTTTCTTTCTTTCTTTCTTTCTTTCTTTCTTTCTTTTTAATTTCTTTCTTTCTCTCTTTCTTTCTTTCTTTCTTTCTTTCTTTTTTCTTTCTTTCTTTCTTTCTTTCTTTCTTACTTTCTTTCTTTTTTCTTTCTTTCTTTCTTTCTTTCTTTCATTTTTCTTTCTTTCTTTCTTTTTAATTTTTCTTTCTTTCTTTCTTTCTTTCTTTTTTCTTTCTTTCTTTCTTTCTTTCTTTCTTACTTTCTTTCTTTTTTCTTTCTTTCTTTCTTTCTTTCTTTCATTTTTCTTTCTTTCTTTCTTTTTAATTTTTCTTTCTTTCTTTCTTTCTTTATTTTTTCTTTCTTTCTTTCTTTCTTTCTTTCTTTCTTTTTAATTGCTTTCTTTCTTTCTTTTCTACGTTCTTTCTTTCTTTCTTCCTTTCTTTCCTACGTTCTTTCTTTCTTTCTTTCTTTCTTTCTTTCTTTCTTTCTTTCTTTTTTCTTTCTTTCTTTCTTTCTTTATTTTAATTTCTTTCTTTCTTTTTTCTTTCTTTCTTTCTTTTTTCTTTCTTTCTTTCTTTTTCTTTCTTTCTTTCTTTCTTTCTTTCTTTTTTCTTTCTTTCTTTCTTTTAGTTTCTTTCTTTCTTTTTTCTTTCTTTCTTTCTATTTAATTTCTTTCTTTCTCTCTTTCTTTCTTTCTTTCTTTCTTTTTTCTTTCTTTCTTTCTTTCTTTCTTTCTTACTTTCTTTCTTTTTTCTTTCTTTCTTTCTTTCTTTCTTTCATTTTTCTTTCTTTCTTTCTTTTTAATTTTTCTTTCTTTCTTTCTTTCTTTATTTTTTCTTTCTTTCTTTCTTTCTTTCTTTCTTTCTTTCTTTCTTTCTTTTTAATTGCTTTCTTTCTTTCTTTTCTACGTTCTTTCTTTCTTTCTTCCTTTCTTTCCTACGTTCTTTCTTTCTTTCTTTCTTTCTTTCTTTCTTTCTTTCTTTCTTTCTTTTTTCTTTCTTTCTTTCTTTCTTTATTTTAATTTCTTTCTTTCTTTTTTCTTTCTTTCTTTCTTTTTTCTTTCTTTCTTTCTTTTTCTTTCTTTCTTTCTTTCTTTCTTTCTTTTTTCTTTCTTTCTTTCTTTTAGTTTCTTTCTTTCTTTTTTCTTTCTTTCTTTCTTTCTTTCTTTCTTTCTTTTTTCTTTCTTTCTTTCTTTCCTACGTTCTTTCTTTCTTTCTTTCTTTCTTTCTTTTTTCTTTCTTTCTTTCTTTCTTTTAATTTCTTTCTTTCTTTTTTCTTTCTTTCTTTCTTTCTTTTTTCTTTCTTTCTTTCTTTCTTTCTTTTTAATTTCTTTCTTTCTTCTTTCTTTCTTTCTTTCTTTCTTTCTTTCTTTCTTTCTTTCTTTCTTTCCTACGTTCTTTCTTTCTTTCTTTCTTTCTTTCCTTATTTCCTACGTTCTTTCTTTCATTCTTTTTTCTTTCTTTCTTTCTTTCTTTCTTTCTTTCTTTCTTTCCTACGTTCTTTCTTTCTTTTTTCTTTCTTTCTTTTTAATTTCATTCTTTCTTTCTTTTTTCTTCCTTTCTTTCTTTCTTTCTTTCTTTCTTTCTTTCTTTCTTTCTTTCTTTCTTTTTTCTTTCTTTCTTTCTTTATTTATTTTAATTTCTTTCTTTCTTCTTTCTTTCTTTCTTTCTTTCTTTCTTTCCTACGTTCTTTCTTTCTTTCTTTTTTCTTTCTTTCTTTCTTTCTTTATTTTAATTTCTTTCTTTCTTCTTTCTTTCTTTCTTTCTTTCTTTCTTTCCTACGTTCTTTCTTTCTTTCTTTTTTCTTTCTTTCTTTCTTTCTTCCTTTCCTACGTTCTTTCTGTCTTTTTTCTTTCTTTCTTTCTTTCTTTCTTTCTTTCTGTTATCTTTCTTTCTTTCTTTCTTTCTTTTAAATTTCTTTCTTTCTTTCTTTCTTTCTTTCTTTCTTTCTTTCTTTCCTATGTTCGTTCTTTCTTCTTTTTTCTTCCTTTCTTTCTAATTTCATTCTTTCTTTCTTTTTTCTTTCTTTCTTTCTTTCTTTCTTTCTTTCTTTCTTTCTTTTTTCTTTCTTTCTTTCTTTCTTTACTTTAATTTCTTTCTTTCTTTTTTCTTTCTTTCTTTCTTTCTTTTTTCTTTCTTTCTTTCTTTCTTTTTCTCTTTTCTTTCTTTCTTTCTTTCTTTTTTCTTTCTTTCTTTCTTTCTTTCTTTCTTTCTTTCTTTCTTTCTTCTTTCTTTCTTTCTTTCTTTATTATTTCTTTCTTTCTTTCTTTATTTTAATTTCTTTCTTTCTTTTTTCTTTCTTTCTTTCTTTTTTCTTTCTTTCTTTCTTTCTTTTTTCTTTCTTTCTTTCTTTCTTTCTTTCTTTCTTTCTTTCTTTCTTTCTTTCTTTTTAATTTCTTTCTTTCTTTCTTTTTTCTTTCTTTCTTTCTTTCTTTCT
>JAVLUU010000308.1:0-126939 GCA_032206185.1 Columba guinea
GGGGAACTTGGGGGAATTGGGAAATTTTGGGGGAATTTGGGGGGATTTTGGGGGAAAATTTGGGGGGATTTTGGGGAGAATTTTGGGGGAGAAACTGGGGGAGAAATTGGGGGATTTTGGGGGGAGAAATTGGGGGGAATTTGGGAGGAATTTTGGGGGGGAAATTGGGGAAGAAATTGGGGGAGTTTGGGGGGAATTTTGGGGGAGATTTTGGGGGAAGTTTTGGATGGAAATTTGGGGGAAATGTTGGAGGGATTTTGGGGAGATTTTTGGGGGAAATTGGGGGGAAATTTGGGGAAATTTTTGGAGGAATTTGGGGGGAAATGTTGGGGGAATTGGGGGGAATTTTGAGAGAGAAATTGGGGAAAATTTGGGGGAGAAATTGGGGGATTTTGGGGGGAATTTTGGGAGGAATTTGAGGGGATTGTGGGAAAATATTGGAGGGGAATACTGGGGGGTGATATTGGGGGGGGAATATGGGGGCAAATTGGAGGGGGGGAATTATTTGGGGGAAACTGGGAGGAAATGTTGGGGGGAATTGGAGGGAATTTTCAGAGGAACTGGGGGAGACGAGAGGAATTTGGGGGAATTTAAGAGGATTTGGGGGCTGGGGGGGAATGTGGGGGCTGGGGGGGAATGTGGGGGCTGGGGGGGAATGTGGGGGCTGGGGGGGGGAATGTGGGGGCTGGGGGGGAATGTGGGGGCTGGGGGGGAATGTGGGGGGCTGGGGGGGGAATGTGGGGGCTGGGGGGGGGGAATGTGGGGGGCTGGGGGGGGAATGTGGGGGGCTGGGGGGGGGAATGTGGGGGCTGGGGGGGGGAATGTGGGGGCTGGGGGGGGAATGTGGGGGCTGGGGGGGGAATGTGGGGGCTGGGGGGGGGAATGTGGGGGCTGGGGGGGGAATGTGGGGGCTGGGGGGGGGAATGTGGGGGCTGGGGGGGGGAATGTGGGGGCTGGGGGGGGGGAATGTGGGGGCTGGGGGGGGAATGTGGGGGCTGTGGGGGAATGTGGGGGCTGTGGGGGGGAATGTGGGGGCTGTGGGGGGGAATGTGGGGGCTGTGGGGGGAATGTGGGGGCTGTGGGGGGGAATGTGGGGGCTGTGGGGGGGAATGTGGGGGCTGTGGGGGAATGTGGGGGCTGGGGGGGGGAATGTGGGGGCTGGGGGGGGAATGTGGGGGGCTGGGGGGGGGAATGTGGGGGCTGGGGGGGGGGAATGTGGGGGGCTGGGGGGGAATGTGGGGGGCTGGGGGGGGGAATGTGGGGGCTGGGGGGGGAATGTGGGGGCTGGGGGGGGGAATGTGGGGGGCTGGGGGGGAATGTGGGGGCTGGGGGGGGGAATGTGGGGGCTGGGGGGGGGAATGTGGGGGCTGTGGGGGGGAATGTGGGGGCTGGGGGGGAATGTGGGGGCTGGGGGGGAATGTGGGGGCTGTGGGGGAATTTGGGGGGCTGGGGGGGGTCTGTACCTGCCCGTCCGCGGACCAGGCCAGCGAGGTGCACTGGGGCGGTTCGGCTTTGCTGCTGGTGCTGATCACTTCCTGCTTCAGCTCGTCCACAATGATCTTCCCCTCCAGGTCCTGAGGAAACAGGGGAGGAAACGGGGGGAGGAAACGGGGGAGGAAGCGGGGGAGGAAGCGGGGGAGGAAGCGGGGGAGGAAGCGGGGGAGAAAGCGGGGGAGGAGAGGAAACAAGAACAGGAAAGAAATGGGAATGGAGAGGAAACAAACGAGAATGGGGAGGAAATGGGGGAGGAAGCGGGGGAGGAAACAAGAACAGGAAAGAAATGGGAATGGAGAGGAAACAAACGAGAATGGGGAGGAAACGGGGGGAGGAAAAGGGAAGGAAAAGGGGAGGAAAAGGGGAGGAAACGGGGGAGGAAACAGGGGAGGAGACGGCAACGGGGAGAATAGAGGATGAGGAGGAACGTGGTGGAACGGAGAAGGAATGTGGAGGAAAAGAAGGTGGAGGGATGGAAGAGGAGGAGGATGGAGAAAAAGGTGGAAAAATGGAGGAGGAGAATGAGAGATGGAGAAGAAGAAAAGGTAAAGAAATGGCAAAGGAGAAGAAGGTGGAAGAACAGACACGGAGGAACCGAGAAGGTGGAGGGATGGAGAAGGAACGTGGAGGAGAAAGAAGAGGAGAAGGAACATGAAGGGGTGGAGAACGTCAAGAAGGAGGAGGAACACAAGGGATGGAGAAGGAGGAACAGGAAGGGATGGAGGAGGAACAGGAAGGGACGGAGAGGAAGGAGGAACAGGAAGGGATGGAGGAGGAACAAGAAGGGATGGAGGAGGAACAAGAAGGGATGGAGGAGGAACAAGAAGGGATGGAGGAGGAACAGGAAGGGACGGAGAGGAAGGAGGAACAGGAAGGGATGGAGGAGGAACAGGAAGGGATGGAGGAGGAACAGGAAGGGACGGAGAGGAAGGAGGAACAGGAAGGGATGGAGGAGGAACAGGAAGGGATGGAGGAGGAACAGGAAGGGATGGAGGAGGAGGAACAGGAAGGGATGGAGGAGGAACAAGAAGGGATGGAGAAGGAGGAACAGGAAGGGATGGAGGAGGAACAGGAAGGGATGGAGAAGGAGGAACAGGAAGGGATGGAGAGGAAGGAGGAACAGGAAGGGATGGAGGAGGAACAGGAAGGGATGGAGGAGGAACAGGAAGGGATGGAGGAGGAGGAACAGGAAGGGATGGAGAAGGAGGAACAGGAAGGGATAGAGGAGGAGGAACAGGAAGGGATGGAGGAGGAACAGGAAGGGATGGAGGAGGAACAGGAAGGGATGGAGGAGGAACAGGAAGGGATGGAGAAGGAGGAACAGGAAGGGATGGAGAAGGAGGAACAGGAAGGGATGGAGGAGGAACAGGAAGGGATGGAGGAGGAACAGGAAGGGATGGAGGAGGAACAGGAAGGGATGGAGGAGGAGGAACAGGAAGGGATGGAGGAGGAACAGGAAGGGATGGAGGAGGAAAGGGGAACAGGAAGGGATGGAGAAGAAGGAGGAACAGGAAGGGATGGAGGAGGAGGAACAGGAAGGGATGGAGGAGGAACAAGAAGGGATGGAGAAGGAGGAACAGGAAGGGATGGAGGAGGAACAGGAAGGGATGGAGGAGGAACAGGAAGGGATGGAGGAGGAGGAACAGGAAGGGATGGAGAAGGAGGAACAGGAAGGGATAGAGGAGGAGGAACAGGAAGGGATGGAGGAGGAACAGGAAGGGATGGAGGAGGAACAGGAAGGGATGGAGGAGGAACAGGAAGGGATGGAGAAGGAGGAACAGGAAGGGATGGAGAAGGAGGAACAGGAAGGGATGGAGGAGGAACAGGAAGGGATGGAGGAGGAACAGGAAGGGATGGAGGAGGAACAGGAAGGGATGGAGGAGGAGGAACAGGAAGGGATGGAGGAGGAACAGGAAGGGATGGAGGAGGAAAGGGGAACAGGAAGGGATGGAGAAGAAGGAGGAACAGGAAGGGATGGAGGAGGAGGAACAGGAAGGGATGGAGGAGGAAAGGGGAACAGGAAGGGATGGAGGAGGAAAGGGGAACAGGAAGGGATGGAGAAGAAGGAGGAACAGGAAGAGATGGAGAAGGAGGAACAGGAAGGGATGGAGGAGGAGGAACAGGAAGGGATGGAGAAGAAGCAGGAGGATGGAGGAGGAGGAACAGGAAGGGATGGAGGAGGAACAGGAAGCGATGGAGAGGAAGGAGGAACAGGAAGGGACAGAGAGGAAGGAGGAACAGGAAGGGATGGAGGAGGAGCAGGAGGATGGAGAAGGAGCAGGAGGATGGAGGAGGTGGAGAAGGAGGTTGAGCAGCCCCGCGGTGCCACCAGGAGGTCCCCAAATGCCGGAGCGGCGGCGGGCGGCTCAGAAACAGCCTCTGCGTCTCCGCACAACGCGCTCGGACGGCACCAAACGTTTCATCACGGCCCGGGGGGGACAGCGGGGACAGACGGCCAGGGACCCCAAACGGGGACAGACGGCCAGGGACCCCAAAGGGGGACAAACGGCCAGGGACCCAAAATGGGGACAAACGGCCAGGGACCCCAAATCCACGACCTGAGGGTCTCATGACACCTCGGGGGGGACAAACCCCCAAATCTGTGACCTGGGGGGACACTGGGGGGACATTGTGGGGGGCACTGGAGGGATATTGAGGGACACTGGGTGATACTGGGGGGGCACTGTGGGAATACTGGGGGGACATTGTGGAATACTCTAAGGACACTGGGGGGACACCAGGGGATACTGGGGGACAATGGAGGATACTGGGGGGCACTGTGGGGACACTGGGGAATACTAGGGGGATATTGGGGGGACACCAGGGGATACCGTGGGACACTGGGGGGACATTGCAGGAGCACTGTGGGGACACTGGGGGGCACTGGGGGATACTGGGGGACACTGGGTGACACTGTGGGGGACGTTGTGGAATACTGTAGGGACACTGGTGGGATAGTGGGGGACACTGTGGAATACTGTAGCGATACTGGGGGACACTGGGGGGCATACTGAGGGGGGCACTGGGGGGACACCAGGGGATACTGGGGGACAATGGAGGATACTGGGGGGCACTGTGGGGACACTGGGGAATACTGGGGGGATACTGGGGGGACACTGGGAAATAATGGAGGACACTGGGGGGACATTGGGGGGCACTGGGGGATACTGGGGGACGCTGGGTGACACTGTAGGGACACTGGGCGACACTGTGGGGACGTTGTGGGATACTGCGGGACAGCAGGGGATACTGGGGGACACTGTGGGGACACTGGGGTATACCGGGGGACACTGGGGGGACACCGGGGGATACTGTGGGACAATGGAGGATAGTGGGGGGGCACTGTGGGGACACTGGGGGGATACTGGGGGGACACCAGGGGATACCATGGGACACTGGGGAATACTGGGGGGATACTGGGGGGACACTGGGAAATAATGGAGGACACTGGGGGGACATTGGGGGGCACTGGGGAATACTGGGGAGATACTGGGGGACACTAGGTGACACTGTGGGGACATTGTGGGATACTGCAGGACACCAGGGGATACTGGGGGACACTGTGGGGACACTGGGGTATACCGGGGGACATTGGGGGGACACTGTGGAATATTGCAGGGATACTGGGGGGACATTGTGGAATACTGTAGCGATACTGGGGGATACTGGGGGGATACCAGGGGATACCGTGGGATACTGGGAGGATACTAGAGGGACACTGGGAAATAATGGAGGACACTGGGGGGACACTGGGGGACACTGTGGGGGCACTGTGGGGACACTGGGGGACGTTGTGGGATACTGCAGGACACCAGGGGATACTGGGGGACACTGGGGGGACACTGTGGAATATTGCAGGGATACTGGGGGGCCGCTGGGGGCCACTGGACCATACCCAGATCTTGATGCTGGGCCCGGTGGCGGCGCAGAGCCAGTAGCGGTTGGGGCTGAAGCAGAGCGCGTTGATCACGTCCCCGCCGTCCAGCGTGTACAGGTGCTTCCCCTCGTTCAGGTCCCACAGCATGGCCTGCCCGTCCTGGGGACACCCCCGTGTCACCGCGCCGCCTCCGCCACCCCCCATCCCACCCTTTGGGCCCCAAATCGCCCTTTTATTAGCCCCAAATCACCCTTTTTTTGCCCCAAATCGGCCTTTTTTTGCCCCAAATCGCCCTTTTTTGGCCCCAAATCGACCCTTTTTTGCCCCCAAGAGGCTCTTTCTCCACCCTAAATTGGCCCTTTTTCCACCCCAAATTAGCCCCTTTTTTGCCCCAAATCAGCCCCTTTTTTCCCCAAATCAGTCCTTTTTTGGCCCCAAATCGACCTTTGGCCCCAAATTGCCCCTTTTTTCCCCCCAATTGGCCCCTTTTTTTCCCCAAATTGGCGGCCCTTTTTGGGCTGATTTTTGGGCTGAAATGTGTGTTTTGGGGGCTGATTTTTTGAGTGAAACGTGAGGTTTTGGGGACTGATTTTTGGGGGTGAAACGTGGTGTTTTGGGAGCCGATTTTTGGGTGAAACATGGGGAGTTTGGGCTGATGTTTGGGGTGAAACATGGAGGTTTTGGGGCTGATTTTGGGGGTGAAATATGTTGTTTTAGAGCTGATTTTTGGGGCAAAACGTGGGGTTCTGGGGCTGATTTTTGGGGTGAAACGTGGGCGTTTGGGGTTGACTTTTGGGGCTGATTTTTGGGTGAAATGCGTGTTTTGGGGGCTGATTTTTAAGGCTGATTTTTGGGGCGCAACGTGGGGGTTTGGGGCTGATTTTGGGGGCGAAATGTGTAGTTTTGGGCTGACCTTCCCTCCTGATGCACAGAGGGAGCCGTCGGGGGACACGGTGACCGTGTTCAGATACCCCGTGTGCCCGATGTGGTTGGTCTTCAGTTTGCAGTTGGCCAAGTTCCACACCTGGTGGGGGGAAAAGGTGTTAAACAGCGTTAACGGACCCTAAATGGGGAGATTTGGGGGGAAAAAGGGGTTTTAATGTCACTAATGGACCCTAAATGGGGAGATTTGGGGGGGAAAAAGGGGTTTTAATGTCACTAATGGACCCTAAATGGGGAGATTTGGGGGGGAAAAGGGGTTTTAATGTCACTAATGGACCCTAAATGGGGAGATTTGGGGGGAAAAAGGGGTTTTAATGTCACTAATGGACCCTAAATGGGGAGATTTGGGGGGAAAAAGGGGTTTTAATGTCACTAATGGACCCTAAATGGTGAGATTTGGGGGGAAAAAGGGGTTTTAATGTCACTAATGGACCCTAAATGGGGAGATTTGGGGGGAAAAGGGGTTTTAATGTCACTAATGGACCCTAAATGGGGAGATTTGGGGGGGAAAAGGGGGTTTTAATCTCACTAATGGACCCTAAATGGGGAGATTTGGGGGGGAAAAGGGGGTTTTAATGTCACTAATGGACCCTAAATGGGGAGATTTGGGGGGGAAAAGGGGGTCTTAATGTCACTAATGGACCCTAAATGGGGAGATTTGGGGGGGAAAAGGGGGTTTTAATGTCACTAATGGACCCTAAATGGGGAGATTTGGGGGGGAAAAGGGGGTTTTAATGTCACTAATGGACCCTAAATGGGGAGATTTGGGGGGAAAAGGAGGTTTTAATGTCACTAATGGACCCTAAATGGGGAGATTTGGGGGGGAAAAGGAGGTTTTAATGTCACTAATGGACCCTAAATGGGGAGATTTGGGGGGAAAAGGGGGTTTTAATGTCACTAATGGACCCTAAATGGGGAGATTTGGGGGGAAAAGGAGGTTTTAATGTCACTAATGGACCCTAAATGGGGAGATTTGGGGGGCAAAAACACATGGGGAGAAAAAAAGGGGGTTAAATGCAACTAATTGTCCTAAAACTGGAGGTTTGAGGGGAAAACCCCCACAATTTGGCAGAAAAACATCACAATTTGGGGGGAAAAACCCCAAGAATTTGGGGGGGGAAAACTCCCACAATTTGGCGGGAAAAACCCCAACAATTTGGCGGGAAAAACCCCAACAATTTGGCGGGAAAAAACCCAACAGTTTTGGGGAAAAAACCCAACAATCTGGGGGGGGGGAAGCCACAAATCTGGGGGAAACCCCCCATAATTTGGCAGGAAAAACACCCCAATTTGGGGGGGAAAAAACCCAACAATCTGGGGGAAAAAAACCCCACAATTTGGCGGGAAAAACCCCCTTAATCTGGCGGGAAAAAGGGGATTAAACATCACGACCATACCATAAAAAGGGGGTATAAGGGAAAGAAAACCACATGGGGAGGATAAAAGTGGGTTAAACGTCGCTACCAAACCCTAAATCTTCATTTTTTTTTGGGGGAAAATGCAGGTTTTGATTGATTTCACCTTAACGAGCTTGTCCCATCCGCAGGACACAATGATGGGGTTGCTGCTGTTGGGCGAGAACCGCACGCACGACACCCACTCCGAGTGACTTTCATCCTGAAACACACAAAACCACGCTGAGCAAAACACCGAGCGACGCTTCCCGGGCCCAAAACCACCCGTTTTCCCCCCAAAATCCAGCCCGGGGGGGGTTGTTTCAAGTCCCACCTGCACCGTGTATTTGCAGACGCCCAGAGTGTTCCAGAGCTTGATGGTTTTATCACGGGAGCCCGAGACAATTTGGCGGTTGTCGGAGGAAAAGGCCACGCTCAGCACGTCCTTGGTGTGGCCAACGAAGCGCCGGGTGGTCGTGCCGCTGCGGGGGGTGGAAACGCCAAATTTCGCACCGAAACAGCGCCAAAAACGGGCAAAAAATTCATATATTGGGTGAAAAAACCACCCCGAGCGGGTTATGAAAACGCCGGTTGCGTTTGCCTTCAATATGTTAAAAATGAGGCGACGTGGCGCCGTTTGCACAAATCTCAACCCCCGGAGCCGCAATTCAGCCCCAAAATGAGCCAAAAATGAGTTGAACGCCCCCATTGTGTGTCTCTCCCGTCATAATTGCAGGACGTGCTCGTCAGATCCCGGGGGATCATCAGGTTTTTGCGTCAGGTTTAATCATTGGGAGAAACTGAGGTAATTTGGGGGAGATTGGGCCTTTTCTGCGCTCGGGATGGCGGTGGGACGAAAACCACCCAAAAAGTTAGAATTATAATTTAAATTATAATTATTCACTTGTGCGGTTTAAGCGATTCCGGGGGGAAAACGTGATGTTTTTAACACCGTTTCCGCTCATCCCGGGACATCAAAATCCATTTCTGGACATACGGAATCGCCTCGGTTTCGCTTTTTGGACCCAAAAGCCCGTCGGTGACTCACGTGGTGAGGTCCCAAAGGCGCAAAGTCCCGTCCCAGGAGCCCGAGAGGGCGAATTGCCCGTCCGAGGAGATAACGACGTCGCTAACGAAGTGCGAGTGGCCGCGCAGAGCGCGCTGCGGGATCCCGTAGTTGGTCTCGTCCCGCGTCAGCTTCCACATGATGATGGTTTTGTCTGGGGGGAGATGGGGAATGAAGGAGGGTGGTCACCCCTTCCCCCCCCTAATCCTCAATGGTCTCCCCCAAACACCCCCGTCCCTTACAATGGTCTCCCCATTAACATCCCCCTCCCAACAGTCTGGTCTGACACTTATCCCCCCCCACCCCAGGTGAATGGTCTCCCCCAAATATCTCCCCCCCTTCTGATGGTCTCCCCCTAAAACCATCCCCCCCCCACCTTGGGCCAATGGTCTCCCCCAAACACCCCCTTCACCTTCCCAATGGTCTCCCCCAAACACCCCCTCCACTCACAATAGTCTCCTCCTAGGATCCTATTGATCCCCATGAATGTCACCCCTCAGTCTCCTCCAAGCTCCAGAGCCCCAGCTCCTCATTCCTCTCCTCACACGGGAGATGCTCCACTCCCTCCATTCCTGCGCTGGACTCTCTCAACAGTTCCCTGTCCTTCTGGAACCTTCTAATCCCCCCCAGGTCCCATTGGCTTCCTGGCCACAAGGGCCCAGTGCTGGCCCAGCCCACAGCACCCGCTATTCCCAGCTGGTCTCCCATCCAAGCACTGACCGGGCCCGACCCTGCTTAGCTTCCCAGATCACATGACATGGGGCGTTCTCAGGGTGCTGTGGCTCTATATACTATATACATATATACATAATTTCCCAAGTATATCCCGATAGTATGTGAACTAAACCCTTTATTCAAGGGCAGAGCAGAGGGGAGGGAGAACCTCTCTGACCCAGCTGGTCTCCCATCCAAGCACTGACCGGGCCTGACCCTGCTTAGCTTCCCACATCAGACTATATGAGGCATTCTCAGGGTGCTGTGGCGGCATATATCTTTTATATATATGTGTTTGTCTGCGTGTGTATATATATATATATATATATATACATACATATACATATATATATATATATACGTTCCCCAAGGATATCCTGATCGTATGTGAACTAAACCCTTGTTTCAAGGGCAGAGCAGAGGGGCAGGAGAACCTCTCTGGACCTGCTGGTCTCCCATCCAAGCACTGACCGGGCCCGACCCTGCTTAGCTTCCCACATCACATGAGATGGGGCATTCTCAGGGTGCTGTGGCTGCATGCGTTATATACATATATATATATATATATATGTCTAAGAGTTTTCCAAGTATGTCCTGATAGTATCTGAACTAAACCCTTTATTCAAGGGCAGAGCAGAGAGGCAGGAGAACCTCTCTGACCCACTGACCACCCCCTTCTAACCCCTCCCGGGTCCCATTGGCTTCCTGGCCACAAGGGCCCAGTGCTGGCTCATGGTCACCCTGCTGTCCCCAGGACCCCCAGGTCCCTTCTCACCGCTCCACCAGCCCGTTCCCAACTTCCACTGGACCCTGGGGCTGTTCTGCCCACATACAACACTCCACACTTGTTCTATTGCTCTGAATTTCTCCTGTCCAGGTCTCTGGTGGCAGCACAGCTCCCAGTGTCACCACTGCTCCCAGTTTGGTGTCACCAGCAAACCCACTGACAGTCACTCTAATCCCTCATCCAAGACATTGATGAATACATTGGATAATACTGGTCCCAGTACCGACCCTGGAGGGACTCCACTGTGACCAAGAGTCTTCCCCAAACACCCCCTTCACCTTCCCCATGGTCTCCCCCCAAACACCCCCTCCATTTACAATGGTCTCCCCCCAAGCCCCCCACATTGGGCTGATGGTCTACCCCTAAGAACACCGCCCCCCCCCCCCAAGGCTCATAGTCTCCCCCAATCAGCCCCCCCTCTCCTTCCGATGGTCTCCCCCAATCAGCCCCCCCTCTCCTTCCGATGGTCTCTCCCAATCAGCCTCCCCTCCCCTTCCGATGGTCGCCCCCCACCCCCCCACACCCCTCACCCCGCGAGGCGGAGAGAATCATGTCCGGGAACTGCGGGGTGGTGGCGATCTGGGTCACCCAGCCATTGTGGCCCTTCAGGGTCCCCCGCAGGGTCATCTGCTCCGTCATGGCGGCGGCGATGAAGGGCCGATGGCGGCGGATTCAACGGAGGCCCCGGCCCGGTCCCGTCCGGCCGCCACTACCCTCCGCCAACGCGGGGACAGGAAAAGAAGGACGTGGCGTCCGGCGGAAGCGGAAGTAGCCTTGCAGCTGTACGGCTGCATGGCGGCGCGCAGGGCAACATGGCGGCGCGCAGGTCGCTGTACGGAAAGAGGCGTAGGGGTGAGTTTTGGTAACGGGGGGAGAATTTTTGGGGCTGGTTGTGGGATACGAGGGGTCCTGAGGGACAGGGAGGGGCTCTCGGGGACACGTCGTGTTTTGGGGGCCCTGGGGGACAGGGCTACGTGGGGGATATGGAGAGCCTGGGGAGGGCAACATGGCGGCGGGACAGCGGCCTGTAGGGGACAAAGGAAGAATTTGGGGCCCTGTGGGGGATTTGGGGGGCTGGTGGTGGGAGGGGGGGCTGTGGGGGACAGGACTTAAGCCAATAAACCGAGTTTAAGCTTTAAAACCCAGGTTTTCTTACGAAAATCGCCCAGAAATCCACCCCGACCCCACAGGCACGACCAGGCCCTCAGGGGAGATAATTTGGCCACTAACGAAGACTCGGCTACTAATGAGACTTTTGCTAATTAATTTCCACATCTTAAATCCCCCCCCCCCCCAGCCCTTCCTAAGGGCTTCAAATGAACACCCACAAGCACCAAAGTTTGAAAACGCTTCGTCTTCTTGGGCCGCGTCGCTAATTAACACCACGAGTAATTTAGGAGCTGCGTTGATTTCTGCTTGAAAATATGATTATTTTTAATTGTTTTTTCTTCTGTTTTTCCTCTCAGGATCCTATTCGGGTTGTATCTATATCAGGATCCTGCTCCTCGGCATTTGAACCGGCTAAAATTAGATGGTTGGTTCATCCCTCCCGGCGCAGCTGTCGCCTCCGCCCCCAAATTAATTAAAATAAAGCTACTCCGTGTAACATTTTCCTCATGATCCGCCAAAAATCTGCAGCACGGACCAACCCCCACCTCAAAACAACCATTTCTGGCGCTGGGAACGCAAAGAACCCGCATTTAAATCCAATTTGGCATCGTTAACACTCAACCGCGACGCTCGGTGAGTCTTATTTTTAATTACTACGGCGGGGGGGAAAAGGGTAATTAGGGTTTATTCCCGGGGGATTTAGTGTGAAAAACACACCGGAAAATTCAACTATAGTGATTTTCTTGTCTGATTTAAGCGATTTAGGAGGAAAAATGGGGCGTTTTTAACTGTTTCTGCTCATCCCAACAGGTCCAAGAAGCTCCCGGTGACGATGGAGTCGGGTACGGATCGATACATTTATTAACGCCGCACCCAAATAACCCAATTTTGCCCCATTTGAGGGTGTTTAGTCTCTTTTTTGCTGTGTTTTTTAACCTTTATTTAATGTTTTTAACCTTTATTTCGTCTTTTTTTGAAGGGAAAAGGAGCGCGGACCTCGGTAGGTGATTTTTGTTCCTTTTCCCCTCGAAATCTCCTTATTCTACATCTCACGGCCAATAAAGAAACATAAATACAAATTACAACCCAATTCCTATCGCGCAAATTAGAAAAAAACACCCCAAAATACTCATTTAGATCTGAATTTTCTGTTTCTTTGTAGAACAACGAGACGCAAAAATCAGTAAGTTCCAATTTTTTGCTGGTTTTCCCCCCTTTTCCTCCAGTTGAAACTTGGGGGTGAAGCCTTGAATTCATCTTTATTTTGTTATTTTAAGGGAAATTAACGGAAGAATTTGGTGAGTTATTCACTTTCCTTAGCCCTCCCGAAATTTCAATTTGTTCATGTCTTGTATATATTTATTTCCTATTTACATTCACATGTTTATTCATATTTTACATCAATTTATTACTTGATTTCTGATGCATTTATTCATGTATTATTGCGGTTTATATTTTTATAACTATATTTTTCTCTTTTCTTTATTATTAATTTTTCAATCTCCAAATACACACGTTCTTCTCTATATATTTTTATTCCCTTTAGAAGAAAACGACACCGAACATGGTGAGTGTGGATTTGGGGTCTCCCCCAAACACCCCCTCCATTTACAATGGTCTCCCCCAAACACGCCCTCCATTCACAATGGTCTCCCCCTAAGACCCCCCCACATTGGGCTGATGGTCTCCCCAAGACCCCCACATTGGGCTGGTGGTCTCCCCCAAACACTCCCTCCATTCACAATGGTCTCCCCTAAGACGCCCCCATTGGGCTGATGGTCTCCCCCAAACACCCCCTTCATTCACAATGGTCTCCCCTAAGACCCCCCCATTGGGCTGATGGTGTCCCCCAAACACCCCCTCCATTTACAGTGGTCTCTCCCTAAGACTCCCCCATTGGGCTGATGGTCTCCCCCAAACACCCCCTCTATTCACAATGGTCTCCCCTAGGACCCCCACATTGGGCTGATGGTCTCCCCCAAACACCCCCTCTATTTACAATGGTGTCCCCCAAACGTCCCCCTGCCAATAGTCTCCCCCAGCTCTCATTCCCACCCCCGAGCCAGGTCAATGGTCTCTCCCAAACCACCCCCTTCACCTTCCCCATGGTCTCCCCCTGCTCTGGGCTGATGGTCTCCCCCAAACACCCCCTCTATTCACAATGGTCTCCCCTAGGACCCCCCCATTGGGTTGATGGTCTCTCCCTACAACCACCTCCCCCTTGAGTCAATGCTCTACTTTTAATTCTGTAACATTTTAATTTTTAATCCCTTCTCACCAACCTCGTGCGATTAAAACGTGATTTTACCCCGGGTTGTGTCTTTGATTTAAAGCCGATATTAATTTATTTGCTTTGATTTAAGGCAAATCACCGCAGAGCCGGGTAAGAAATTGTATTTCCATCAGATTTGCTTTGCATTCATTGATTATTTTTCCTTTTTAATCCATTTTCAGGCGAATGCGACGCAAAACTCAGTAAGTGCGATTCCTCTTGTTCGGGGGGTGTAGCCTCAATATTTTCACATTTAATAATCATTTTTCTGCCTTTTTTTCCTTCCTTTTTTTCCCCCAGAGGAACGCGACAGAAAAATTAGTAAGTGTCGCTTTTTCCTTGTATTTTTGGGCTAAAAACCACCCTATTTGGGGGCGGAGGAACCTTTGGCAGTGAAAAATGGCAAATTAGAACGTTTTTTTCCCCAAGTTTTTGCATTTCCTGCAGAGAAATGCCCCCAAATTCACAGAAATGTTGGTTTTTTTCCTCTTTGCAGCCAAACTCGCAGCAGAAATCCGTAAGTCTTGGTCTGTGCTAAGCAGGGTCGGGCCCGGTCAGTGCTTGGATGGGAGACCAGGAAGCCAAAGGGACCCGGGGGGGTTAGAAGGGGGTGGTCGGTAGGTCAGAGAGGTTCTCCTGCCCCTCTGCTCCGCCCTTGAATAAAGGGTTTAGTGCAGATACTATCAGGATATCCTTGGGGAACTTATACATATGTATATATATATAATATATGCAGCCACAGCACCCTGAGCACGCCCCATCTCATGTGATGTGGGAAGCTAAGCAGGGTCGGGCCCGGTCAGTGCTTGGATGGGAGACCAGCTGGTCCAGAGAGGTTCCCCTGCCCCTCTGCTCTGCCCTTGAATAAAGGGTTTAGTTCAGATACTATCACGATATACTTGGGGAAATTATGTATATATGTATATAGTACATAGAGCCACAGCCCCCTGAGCACGCCCCATCTCATGTGATGTGGGAAGCTAAGCAGGGTCGGGCCTGGTCAGTGCTTGGATGGGAGACCATGAAGGTCAATGGTACCTGGGGGGTTAGAAGGGGGTGGTCAGTAGGTCAGAGAGGTTCTCCTGCCCCTCTGCTCTGCCCTTGAGTAAAGGGTTCAGTGCAGATACTGTCAGGGTGTATTTGGGAAGCTCATATGTACACATATATATATGTATATATAATATGCAGCCACAGCACCCTGAGCACGCCCCATCTCATGTGATGTGGGAAGCTAAGCAGGGTCGGGCCCGGTCAGTGCTTGGATGGGAGACCAGCTGGTCCAGAGAGGTTCCCCTGCCCCTCTGCTCTGCCCTTGAATAAAGGGTTTAGTTCAGATACTATCACGATATACTTGGGGAAATTATGTATATATGTATATAGTACATAGAGCCACAGCCCCCTGAGCACGCCCCATCTCATGTGATGTGGGAAGCTAAGCAGGGTCGGGCCTGGTCAGTGCTTGGATGGGAGACCATGAAGGTCAATGGTACCTGGGGGGTTAGAAGGGGGTGGTCAGTAGGTCAGAGAGGTTCTCCTGCCCCTCTGCTCTGCCCTTGAGTAAAGGGTTCAGTGCAGATACTGTCAGGGTGTATTTGGGAAGCTCATATGTACACATATATATATGTATATATAATATGCAGCCACAGCACCCTGAGCACGCCCCATCTCATGTGATGTGGGAAGCTAAGCAGGGTCGGGCCCGGTCAGTGCTTGGATGGGAGACCAGCTGGTCCAGAGAGGTTCCCCTGCCCCTCTGCTCTGCCCTTGAATAAAGGGTTTAGTTCAGATACTATCACGATATACTTGGGGAAATTATGTATATATGTATATAGTACATAGAGCCACAGCCCCCTGAGCACGCCCCATCTCATGTGATGTGGGAAGCTAAGCAGGGTCGGGCCTGGTCAGTGCTTGGATGGGAGACCATGAAGGTCAATGGTACCTGGGGGGTTAGAAGGGGGTGGTCAGTAGGTCAGAGAGGTTCTCCTGCCCCTCTGCTCTGCCCTTGAGTAAAGGGTTCAGTGCAGATACTGTCAGGGTGTATTTGGGAAGCTCATATGTACACATATATATATGTATATATAATATGCAGCCACAGCACCCTGAGCACGCCCCATCTCATGTGATGTGGGAAGCTAAGCAGGGTCAGGCCCGGTCAGTGCTTGGATGGGAGACCAGCTGGTCCAGAGAGGTTCTCCCTCCCCTCTGCTCTGCCCCGGTGAGGCCGCACCTGGATCATCGTGTCCAGTTCTGGATCTTTCCATGTCCCTCCCCCTCCCTGACGTTCTGGGGTTCTGTGAAGTCTCTTGACACAAAAAACCAGGTTCAGGCTTCAAAACCTTTCTCCTGGGCTCAACTTCTGTCACTTCAATTGGTCTAATTAATTCTTTCCCTCTCTTATTTCCCAGGCAGACTCACCGCGCTGCTTGGTAAGTTGGATTTTTGTACAGAACCTCCCATTTTAATTCCATTTCTGTGTAATTCTATGGAGGTGCTTGGCCAGGCCTCACTGGGCCTCATGCATTTCACTTTGGAGTTTTGGCGTCAAACCCACGAAAATGGCAATTCCCCGTTCAAAAAACCAACCCAAATAAGCCCCAAAATGCTGGATTTAATACTTTTTCTTTCCTTTTCATTCAGGGGAGCGAGACGTGAGGCTTCGTAAGTGACGTTTTCCTCCTGAGGCCTAAAATTTAGGGGTAAAGGCTGAACCATCTCCCCCCCAAAACCTCATTTTCCTGCATTTCCTGCACTTTTCTCATTCCATAAACTTAAACCAGAAAACTATTTACACAGAGAGAAGGGTACGGAATAATTTAACCAAATCTTGTATTTCTCTCTCTTCAGGGAAACTCACCGGGGAACTCGGTAAATCGTTTTATTTCCTATATTATGGGGGGAAAAGAGCGGCCGGGGGAGCTGAAAACTGATTGTTTTGTGGGTTTTTTAGCAAAACGTGATGCGACCATCAGTAAGTGACATTTTCCCTCCCCCACCTCCTGACGGTTCGACTCGCGTTCCGGAAATTAACGGGAATTCGTGTTATTTTCTGGTTTAAGGGATATTTACACTGGAGCTTGGTGAGTCCATTTCCCTCTTTGTTGTGGTGTTTATTGTCTTTTTAAATTATTATATTGATGTTTTTCCCTTTTTGTTTTTTTCAGGGCAGCAGAACACAAAAATCGGTAGGTTTGCTGTTTTCCCGCCGAAATTTCCGGTTGAATTTATTGGGAGGAAATCGCCTCAAAAATCACCATCTAGTCACAGGAAGGCAGGAGAACCTCTGCATATATTATATATGTGTATATATATATGTTCCCCAAGTGTATCCTGACAGTATCTGACCTAAACCCTTTACTCAAGGGCAGGGCAGAGGGGCAGGAGAACCTCTCTGGACCAGCTGGTCTCCCATCCAAGTGCTGACCGGGCCCGACCCTGCTTAGCTTCCCACATCACATGAGATGGGGCGTGCTCAGGGTGCTTGGCTGCATATTATATATACATATACATATATGTATGTATATATATGTTCCCTGAGTATATCCTGCCCCGTTTTTCAATGGCAGAGCAGAGAGGCAGAAGCTCTCTGACCCACTGACCACCCCCTTCCCAGCTGGTCTCCCATCCAAGCACTGACCGGGCCCGACCCTGCTTAGCTTCCCAGATCACATGAGATGGGGCGTTCTCAGGGTGCTGTGGCTGCATATATTATATATATAAGTTCCCCAAGCATATCCTGATAGTATCGGAACTAAACCCTCACTTAAGGGCAGAGCAGAGGGGCAGGAGAACCTCTCTGACCTACTGACCACCTCCTTCTAACCCCCCCAGGTACCAGTGACCTTCATGGTCTCCCATCCAAGCACTGACCGGGCCCGACCCTGCTTAGCTTCCCACATCACATGAGATGGGGCGTGCTCAGGGGGGTGTGACTGCATATAGAAGTTCCCCAAGCATATCCTGATAGTATCTGAACTAAACCCTTTATTCAAGGGCAGAGCAGAGGGGCAGGAGAACCTCTCTGACCCACTGACCACCCCCTTCTAACCCACCCCAGGTCCCATTGGCTTCCTGGCCACAAGGGCCCAGTGCTGGCTCATGGTCACCCTGCTGTCCCCAGGACCCCCAGGTCCCTTTCCCCTACGCTGCTCTCTAACAGCTCATTCCCCAACTTACACTGAACCTGGGGTTTTTCCTGCCCAGATTCAAGACTCTACAGTTACCCAGCACTGACCCCTGGGGCACTGCACTGGATACAGGCCTCAACTGGACTCTGCCCCATTGACCACACTGTCAAATGGCTCACGCAAGTCAAGGTAGACCATGCCCACCGCTCTGCCATCACCCATCCATCTTACGTCCTCAGAGAAGTCAATGAGGTTGGGCAAGCACAACTTCCCCTTGGTGACGCCATGTTGACCGCCCCTAATGCCCTTCTTATACTTTATATACCTTGAGATGGCACCAAGGAGAAGCCGTTCCATCACTTTCCCCAGGGATGGAGATAAGGCCGACCGGTCTATAGTTCCCCAGGTCCTTCTTCCCTCCAGCCCTCAGGCACCTCTATTACCCATCTACCTACAGGAAAGCTTAAAAACCCCCATTAAAATTAACCCTTTAATTCTATTTTTCAGGTGAACTCACCGCGGACGTCGGTGAGTGATTTTCCCCATTAATCTCAATTTGTAGATGGGAACGATAAGCCCGGAATCATCATTTATTCCCCTTAATTCTTAGGCGAGTGCAACAGGAAACTCCGTAAGCGCCTTTTTAACCGCTAAGATCTCAACATTTATTGTGTCATCGGAAAAAAGGAACATCACAAAATCCCTGTTTTCCGCTTTATTTCCTCAATTTCAAGGTCGACACGCGGCAGAACTCGGTGAGAAATTTCCCCCTTTTGCTCAAAATTGACCTTTTTTTGGCGCTTTTCTCCGCGTATCCAAAATTTTTAAGGCCTCGTTTGTATTTTAATCAACTTTTGCCGTGCGAAACTGGGGTATTTTCAATACATACTCCCCGAAATACAACTTCCACATAGAAAACCAGCTCTAAATTAAACCCCGCGCAGAGTTTAACTTTGGCACTTGTGCAACTCAATTACACGCTAATTAATTGTTAATTTCTGATTATTTCTAGCGGAACGGGACGAGAAAATCTGTAAGTTCCCCCGCGCGGCCGCATTCGCTGTTTTCCTTATAAATAGATGAGCTCATGAGCAACATGAACCTGGAAATACCCACGAGAGGGGGAATAAATAGAATTAAACATAAAATCACCTCCCAAGCAGAAAATAACCAATTAAACCCCATATTTCCTTTATTTTTTCGCTGATACAGCGTTTTCCTTCCTCCCTCAAAACCCCAATTGCATCACATGTGGAATTTTGGGGGCGCCCGAGCGCGTTCTCCACCCATAAATATGAATTTAGTCGAGGCTAAATCCGTATTTTAAGCAATAAACAGCGCAATAAATAGAATAAAGTCATTTAAAACGCCCCAAAAAAACTGCGCTGATAATTAAAAATACGGAAAGGCAAAAAGCGATTTCTTGTCATTTATTCCATTTTTTTGGTTTTATTTTAGGGGAAAACGAAGCGGAAATAAGTAAGTTATGTATTATGTAAGTTATATAAGTAAGTTATATATTATGCCATAATTTGATTTTTTTTTTTTTAAGTTTTAAACATTTACAAAATCCTTTGACATTCCAATAGAATAAAAATGGGTTTTCCCCGCAGAAATTCCCTTCGAATCCATTTACGGGAATGGGGGAAAAAGGAAGGATTTAGGGTTCGGATTGAGGGCTGTTGTTTCTATATTGCAAATCTATAATTATCACTTGTAGAATATGTAGAATCACTGCATGGACAGGGTTGGAAAAGCCCTCAGAGATCATTCAGTCCAACCCTTGGTCCAACTCCAGCCCATCGCTTCCCTCGTCCTGCCGACTACGCCATTTTGAGCCAGGTCAGGATCCCATTGGCCGTCTTGGCCACACTCTTGGCTCATGTTGGGCTTCCTGTCCCTTAGCCCCCCCAGGTCCCTTTTGGCCACTCTGTGCCCAGCCTGGAGCGCTGCAGGGGGTTGTGGTGGCCAAAGAGCAGGACCCGCACTTGGCCTTGTTGAGCTTCATCCCATTGGAATGGCCCATTCTTCCAGTCCATCCACGTAGAAGGATCTGGACCTGGGGAAGGACAAGGGAAGTGGTTGGAATGGCCGCCCAGGGAGGTGGTGGATTGGACCACCAACTGGAGATCAGCCATGGCGCTTAGTGCCATGATCTGTCAACGGACTGGAGTTGGACCAAAGCTTGGACTTGATCTCCGAGGTCTTTTCCAACCCGGTCCATCCAGATCCCTCTGCAGATCCCTCCTGCCTCCCAGCAGGTCGACCCTCCCTCCCAACCTGCCGTCACCATGGTGGTCTCAACCCCCTCATCTAAACCATCACTAGAGACCCAACAGCGCCCCCTGGGGGCCCCGGTGGTGCGATGCAGCCCCATTGCCCAGCACCCTGGGCCCGGCCCCCCAGCCAGTCCTTACCCGCTTGTCCCAGCCATGGGCCGCCAGCTTTTGCAGGTGCTGAAAAGCTCCTTTTCAATCTAAAATGCCTCTTTAACGCTCTTTTTAATTCAAGGGTGCCTGACCGAGCTGCTCGGTACGTGGAGAATTCAACATTCAGAACGCGAAATCTGTGCAAAAACGGCCCGAATTGGTAAAAACGGCAATTTTGTTCTTTTCACAGGGGACCGAGATTTGGAAATTCGTGAGTTTATTCCGCGGAATCTTCTCCAAAAAAAAAAATAAAGGGAGAAATTCCCATATTTTGACTGGTTTTTTGTGTGCAAAAAATCTAGAATTGGAGGCAAAGTGGTTCAATTAATTAATTCTTCTCTTTATTCTTTGATTTTTAGGCAACCAGGATTGTGTCATTAGTGAGTGTGGGGGTTGATTTGCTGGGGGTGGTTTCGCGGCTGCTGGTTTGGCTTAAAAAATCCCTAAATTAATTGAATTAGGTACAAAATAATTCAATTAAGAGGCGTGAGAGTATCAGGTTTGGCTTTAAAAAAGTCTATTAATTGGATTAAGTAAAAGAGAAATGGAACTAAGGAAAAATAAATGGAATTAAGGAAAAATAAATGGAATTAAGAGGCGTGCAAGTGTCCAGCCCCGTTAGAGAAAAACCTTAATTAAATAAATGTCATTATTTCCTTTTTCAGGGAAGTTGCGGGAGGAGCTCGGTGAGTCGGTTTTATTCCCTTTTTGAGATGAATTTGGGGGTTTTTGGGTGGCGGAGGATTTGGGTTTGTTAATAACGTCTGGTTGTACAAGACACTGAATGGGGATAGGTGGGAAAGGTTTATCTCGCAGGGGGAAAAGAATGGCGGGATGGGAATTAGCAGGGAACATATGGAGAGCTTTGGACTATAACATACATAAAATATATGCAGCCACAGCACCCTGAGCACGCCCCATGTCATGTGATGTGGGAAGCTAAGCAGGGTCGGGCCCGGTCAGTGCTTGGATGGGAGACCAGCTGGGACGGAGGGTGGTCAGTAGGTCAGAGAGCTTCTACCTCTCTACTCCGCCCTTGAATAAAGGGTTTGGTTCAGATACTATCAGGATATACTTGGGGAACTTATCTATATATGTATGGATAGAGTATATGCAGCCACCTGAGAACGCCCCATCTCATGTGATGTGGGAAGCTAAGCAGGGTCGGGCCCGGTCAGTGCTTGGATGGGAGACCAGCTGGGTCAGAGAGGTTCTCCCTCCCCTCTGCTCTGCCCTTGAATAAAGGGTTTAGTTCACATACTATCGGGATATACTTGGGGAAATTATGTATATATGTATATAGTATATAGAGCCACAGCACCCTGAGAACGCCCCATGTGATGTGATCTGGGAAGCTAAGCAGGGTCGGGCCTGGTCAGTGCTTGGATGGGAGACCAGCTGGGAAGGGGGTGGTCAGTAGGTCAGAGAGGTTCTCCTGCCCTCTGCTCTGCCCTTGGATAAAGGGATTAGTTCAGATACTGTCAGGGTGTATTTGGGAAGCTCATATGTACAAATATATATATATATATATATATATATATATATATATATATATATGTATATGTAATATGGAGCCACAGCACCCTGAGCACGCCCCATGTCATGTGATGTGGGAAGCTAAGCAGGGTCGGGCCCGGTCAGTGCTTGGATGGGAGACCAGCTGGGTCAGAGAGGTTCTCCTGCCCTTCTGCTCTGCCCCGGTGAGGCCGCACCTGGATCATCGTGTCCAGTTCTGGATCTTTCCATGTCCCTCCCCCTCCCTGACGTTCTGGGGTTCTGTGTTTTGGTGGGTTTTCCCTCATAATTGGGGTGGTTGTGTTCTCTAGAGTTTCAGATGCTGCAGGTGACGTTTAAAAATCAAATTATAAATTTTTATGTCTTATTTTCTTTTCTTTAGCGGAATTAAAGTGTCGAGAAGCTGGTAAGTGAATTATTTTCCTTCCTCTTGAAAAAATATTTAGAATATTGAAGGGAATTTGTAATTTAACATTTTCTAATATATTCATTTTATTAACTTTTTCTGTTGTGCGTTTGTAGGGAAACAGGAAGAAAAAATCGGTGAGTAAATTAGAAATGTAGTGATTTGGTTCGGTGGGTGACGGGGGCGGAACATCCCTGTGAAAACCCCAAAATATTGTAATACATTTCCCAAAGTTTCCCAAAAGTGGCTTAAAACAGGTCGGAATTTTAGTTTTTCAGCCTTTTTGAAATTCCCTTTAATTTTTCCACCCCGTTTTCCCGCCGTTTCCCTTTTCCGCCCCGTTTTCCCGCTGTTTCCTTTTTCTGCCCCATTTCTTCACTATTTCCCGCTGTTTCCGCCCCGTTTTCCCGCCGTTTCCGCCCCGTTTTCCCGCCGTTTCCCTTCCTCCCCTGTTTTTCCACCGTTTCCCTTTTCCACCCCATTTCCGCCCCGTTTTCCCGCCATTTCCGCCTCATTTTCCCGCCGTTTCCGTGCCGTTTCTGCCCCGTTTTCCCGCCATTTCCCTTCCCCCCCGCCCGTTTTCCTGCCGTTTCCCTTTTCCGCCTAATTTCTTCCCCATTTCCCATTTCTGCCCCGTTTTTCCGCCGTTTTCCCACCGTTTCCATGCCATTTCCACCCCGTTTTCCCGCCGTTTCCCTTTTCCACCCCATTTCTTCCCCATTTCCCTTTTCTGCCCCGTTTTTCCGCCGTTTCTGCCCCGTTCTCCTGACGTTTCCCATTTCCGTCCTGTTTTCCCGCCATTTCCCTTTTCTGACCCGTTTTTACGCCGTTTCCGCCCCGTTTTCCCGCCATTTCCCGTTTCCACCCCGTTTTCCTGCCATTTCCCGTTTCCGCCCCGTTTTCCCGCCATTTCCTTTATCCGCCCCGTTTTCCCGCCATTTCCTTTATCCGCCCCGTTTTCCCGCCGTTTCCTTTATCCGCCCCGTTTTCCCGCCGTTTCCGCCCCGTTTTCCCACCGTTTCCCGTTTCTGCCCCGTTTTCCCGCCGTTTCCGCCCCGTTTTCCCACCGTTTCCTTTATCTGCTCCGTTTTCCCACCATTTCCCGTTTCTGCCCCGTTTTCCCACCGTTTCCGTCCCGTTTTCCCACTGTTTCCTCTATCTGCCCCGTTTTCTCGCCATTTCCCGTTTCCGCCCCATTTCTTCCCCATTTCCGCCCCGTTTTCCCGCCGTTTCCGCCCCGTTTCCGCACCGTTTTCCCGCCGTTTCCGCACCGTTTTCCCGCCATTTCCGCACCGTTTTCCCGCCGTTTCCGCCCTGTTTTCCCGCCGTTTCCGCACCGTTTTCCCACCGTTTCCGCCCTGTTTTCCCGCCATTTCCGCCCCGTTTTCCCACCGTTTCCTTTATCTGCTCCGTTTTCCCACCGTTTCCGCCCCGTTTTCCCACTGTTTCCTTTATCTGCCCCGTTTTCTCGCCATTTCCCGTTTCCGCCCCATTTCTTCCCCGTTTCCGCCCCGTTTTCCCGCCGTTTCCGCAGCCGACGTGACCCTGGACGCCGGGACCGCCCACCCGCGCCTCCTGCTGTCCCGCGACCTGCGCTCGGTGCGCTGGGAGTTCGGCCCCGACGCGCCCCCCCGACGGCCCCGAGCGCTTCGACGCCGACCCCTGCGTCCTGGGCCACCAAAGCTTCACCTCGGGCCGCCACTCCTGGACCGTCGACCTGACCCGCGGCCAGTTCTGCGCCGTGGGCGTCACCAAAGAGTCGCGGCCGCGCAAAGGACCCGGCGCCTTCACCCCCGAGGGCGGCGTCTGGGCCGTGCAGCGATGGGGCTTCAAAACCAGGGCCCTGACCGACCCCCCCGTCCTCCTGGACCTGCCGCGGGTGCCCAAAAAGATCCGGATTTGCCTCAATTACGAGTGGGGGGAAGTGGCGTTTTTCGACGCGGAGAACCGGGCGCCCATCTTCAGGTTCCCGCCCGCGGGGTTCGCCGGTGAGCGGCTCCGGCCGTGGTTTTGGGTGGAATTTGGGTCCGTTTCATTGGTTCGGCCTTGAGCGGCGGAGCCGCCGCGTTCCGTGGGGATTCCAACAACTCGGGGCCGCGGGACGGAAAACAGAACCGCGTTGAATCGCGTCGAACCATGTTGAACCACGTTGAACTGCATCAAATCACGTTGAACCATGTTGAACCGCGTTGAACCGCGTTGAACTGCATCAAACCACGTCGAACCACGTCGAACCACGTCGAACCATGTCGAACCATGTCAAACCGCGTTGAACCACGTCGAACCACGTCGAACCACGTCGAACCATGTCGAACCGCGTCGAACCACGTCAAACCACGTTGAACTGCGTCAAACCACGTTGAACCGCATCGAACCACATCGAACCGCGTTGAACCGCGTCAAACCACGTTGAACTGCATCGAACCACATCGAACCACGTCGAACCATGTTGAACCGCGTCGAACCGCATCGAATCACGTTGAACCACGTTGAACTGCATCAAACCACATTGAACCGCGTCAAACCACGTCGAACCGCATTCTCCACCGTTCCAAACCGTCCCACGTGTCCCCAGCGGAAGGTACCAGAAGGTCGGCCCGACCTCGACGTCTTCCAGTTGGGGTTGACATGGAAACTTCAACTGTTTGAGTCAGTTTTAGAGTAGACGGGGCAAAATGAGCATTTTGGGTGGGGAACCATTGGGGACCTTCTCGGGCAACCATTGAAGAACCTTCTTGGGCAACCATTGAGCGACCTTGGGCGACCATTGAGGACCTTCTTGGGCGACCATTGAGGACCTTCTTGGGCGACCACTGAAGGACCTTCTTGGGCGACCACTGAAGGACCTTCTTGGGCGACCACTGAAGGACCTTCTTGGGTGACCATTGAAGGACCTTCACAAACCATTGAGGAGCTTCTTGGGGAACCACTGAAGGACCTTCTTGGGCGACCATTGAAGGACCTTCACAAACCATTGAAGCACCTTCTTGGGCGACCGTTGAAGAACCTTCGCAAACCATTGAGGGACCTTCTTGGGCAACCATTGAAGAACCTTCTTCACCAACCATCTCACAGACCTTAATTAACACTAATTAATTCCCCTTTAAGCCCAGCTCATTTCCCCCCCACCCCATTGCCCAGTGGGTCCTTCCAATAAACCACAAGAACCTCCATCGTGTTCGGTTCTTTTTCCGGCGGGTGGTAATTACCGTAATTACTGTAATTACCATAATCACCACTCCTTCTGTCATTGGGAGGGGGCGAAATATATAATAATAGATCATTTTCACTTGGTTTTTAATCCTCTTTTCCAATTAACGACCAATTTAGCAATTTTAAATTGACATTGTGCCACTTTAAAGGCACCTTTTGCACCCCAAATTTGGGGCCGTTTGGGATGTCCCAAACCCCCAAATTTTACCCAATCACCCCCAAATCCGCTTCTATTTTTCCTTCCTTTTCAATTGTTCTCCTTTTTCACCTTTTTCTGGGGGGGGCGAAGCTGCAAACGCGACCGGAAACCTGATCTTAAATGGTTAAACTGGGTGTAACTTTAAGCCCGGCTCAGCCCCAGGATGACTTTGCATTTCCGGAACAGGGAGGAGCAGAAATTGAGTTAAACTTCCCGTTTTTAAAGCAATTTAGAAGCAAATTGGGGGTGGGGGGGGACACACACCCCTTTTGTGTCCCCCCCACCTTAAACAGCGTTTTTTCCCCCTATCGGCAGCTTTTTGGGGCCGTTTTGGGGCATTTTTTGAGGTTTTTCGGGTCATTTTTGAAGGTTTTTCAGGGTGTTTGTATACGTTTTTCGGGGTGTTTTTGGAGGTTTCCGGGGGGGGGGGGGGTTCACCCCTTTGTCCCCACCCCCCCCCCCCACTCCAGATGCGGCTCCCCAGTTTTTTGCTGCATTTCCCCATTTTTGGGGGGATTTTCCCCAGTTTTTGGGGGATTTTCTGTCTCTTCCAGCCGGGATCAGGTAGGGACCCCTATGGGGGGGGCGCTTGGGGGGCAGATGTGGGGCTGGGGGGCGGGGAGGGGCAGATGTGGGGCTGGGGAGGCCCAACCGTGCCCCCCCCAACCTGAGTTTTGCTTTCACTTTGGTTATTTTTACCATTAATCTGTTTATATAGTTTATATTATTTATAACGTTCGTATAATTGATCTCATTTGTATCATTTATATAATTACTTCTATCATTTATCTCCAACAGTCACGAGTCGCGCCGGAGGAGCTTTAGGTGGGAAATTTGGGGTCATTTCTTCCCAAAAAGGGTCATCGGGACGCGTCTCAAATGAGGTTTTTGGGGACATTTTGGTGACATTTGGCGTTCACACTCCGACTCCATCGTGGGGGTCGTTTCCACCCCCAAATCACAATTCGGCGCTTTCCACGTTGCACCCATTGACCTGAGTCTTGGCGTCCCCCCAAAACCTTCATCACCGCGTGTCGTTGTCTGCGTAATTAAGGTGAATTAATTAATGTAGATATACAATGATGTGTCTTTCCAGCCGCGTTCAGGGTGGTGGGGCCAGGCCACCCCCTCCCGGCCGCCGTGGGGAGCGACGTCGTCCTCCCGTGTCGCTTGTCCCCCAAAAGCGACGCTCGCCCCCTGGAGATCCGGTGGATCCGCCACCAGTTTTCCGAGACTGTCCATCACTACCGGGCCGGCGAGGACCAGTATGGCGAGCAGCTCCACGACTACAAGGGGAGGACCGAACTGGTGCGGGACGGGCTCGCCGACGGGGACGTCAACCTTCGCATCACCCGCGTCAGACCGTCCGACGACGGTCAGTACGTCTGCACCGTGGAGAACGGACCTGACTATCAAGAGGCCACCGTGGAGCTGGAGGTGACAGGTGTGTCCCCCTGTCCCATCCTCATGTCCGTCTGTTGTGTGCTAGGGGGGTTTTGGGGACAAAGCTCCGCGATTTGGCTTTGCCGGGTGAGGGGCGTCATTGTGATTTTGGGGACAAGGGGCTGAGAAGCTGCGGGTGTCACTCAAATCAAGGGTGGGACCTCAGGCTGGTTTGGGGGAGATCTGGGGTTGTTTGACACTGATTCCTTCTGGTTCCTGCGTGATTCGGGGTGGTTTTGGTGGTGCCGGGACCTGCTGAGGTGTGTGGTGGTGAGTTTGGCCTTTGCCATGGGGTTGGGTGTTGAGTTTGGTCTCTGCCATTAGTTTTGGGGGTTGAGTTTGGTCTTTGCCATTGGGTTGGTGGTTGAGTTTGGCCTCTGCCATTGGTTTCAGGAGTTGAGCTTGGTCTCTGCTGTTGGGTTGGCTGTTGAGTTTACTCTTCACTGTTGGGCCAAGGGTTGAGTTTGCTGTTGGGTCAGGGGTTGAGTTTGCTTTTCACCATTGGGTCACGGTTTGAGTTTGGTCTTTGTTGTTGTGTTGACTCTTGAGTTTGCTCTTCACCGTTGGGTCGGGTTGGGTTTGCTCTTCGTTGTTGGGTCAGGGGTTGGGTTTGCTCCTCACCGTTGGGTCAGGGGTTGGGTTTGCTCTTTGTTGTTGGGTTGACTGTTGAGTTCACTCTTTGTTGTTGGGTCGGGTTGGGTTTGCTCTTCGTTGTTGGGTCAGGGGTTGAGTTTGCTCTTCATTGTTGGGTTGACTGTTGAGTTTGCTCTTCACCGTTGGGTCAGGGGTTGGGTTTGCTCTTCACCGTTGGGTTGGCTGTTGGGTTGGCTCTTCACCATTGGGTTGGCTGTTGGGTTTGCTCTTCGCCGTTGGGTTGGCTGTTGGGTTGGCTCTTGGCTGTTGGGTTGGCTCTTCGCCGTTGGGTTGGCAGTTGAGTTGGCTCTTCGCCGTTGGGTCAGGGGTTGGGTTTGCTCTTTGCCATTGGGTTGGCTGTTGGGTTTGCTCTTTGCCATTGGGTTGGCTGTTGGGTTGGCTCTTCGCCGTTGGGTCGGCTCTTCGCCGTTGGGTCCAGCCCATCCCCGCCTCCTCTCCCCAGCCGTGGGCTCCGTCCCTCACCTCTCCCTGGAGTCCTACGAGGACGGCGGCATCCGGATGCTTTGCCGGTCGGCCGGTTGGTACCCCCAGCCCGAGGTGCTGTGGAGAGACCCCAGCGGGCACCACCTCCCGGCCGCGTCCCAGCGCCGCTCGCCCGACCAGAGCGGCCTGTTCGCCGTAGAAGACGCCATCGTGGTCACCAAGAACGGCAGCGGCTCGGGAACGTGGTCCTGCACGGTGCGCAACAGCCGCTTCCACCAGGAGCAGGAGTCGTCGCTGCACATCTCAGGTTCGCGGCCGGGTTATTTTCTTTACTTTTAAGGATTTCTCCTCGTAAACCCTTTTCCCGACGCTTTTCTTGGCTCTTCCAGCTCCATTCTTCAACGACGCTCGTCCCTTCATGGCGGCGCTCGGCGTGTTCCTCGTCCTCTCGCTGGCGCTAGCGGGGCTCAGCGCTTATCTCTACAGGAGAAAATGTACGTTTGGGTTGGACAAAATGAGGGGTTTTCACTTAAAAAGGGTGAAGTGGGGAGGGGAAAAGGTGGGGGAGGCCCAAGAGAACCCTCTTGAGGTGCCACCACCCACGGCCACGTTCTCCTCACCCTCCTCTTCCTCCCCTTTGCTTTGCAGTGACGCAGACGCGCCAGTTGGGTGAGTCCTTCCCACCCCAAAACCCCCCAAAAAAGCCAAAATCCCCCCTAAAAAACACACCCCTCCCCAAATTGAGCCCATATGGGGAGGGATTTGGCGCTGGAGCTTCTCAAGTCCAAACTCAACCTCCTTGTGACCAAGAAGCTCTTGTCCCGCTCCCCCAAAATCTTGGGGTGTCCCTGATGTGTCGCCTCCCCCAAAATGACGTTTTTTTGGTGTTTTTTAGGCGAACAAGCCGAGGAACTGGGTGAGTGGTTGTGGTTGGGCCCGTCCCCCCACGTCCCTTTGGTCCCTCCCGCTTGGGGACACCGGGGACGTCACCAACTCTCGTTTCTCCTTTGCAGTGTGGAGGAAATTTCTGCTTCCTCAGAATCCAGGTAACTGGCCATTTTTGGCTCATTTTGGGTCATTTTCCTCCTTTTTTCCCCAGTGTGGGGGATCAAACTTCTCACTAGAGCTGGGCCTGGCTTAAGGCAGGACTAAATTTGGCTTAAACCTGGCCTGGGAAGGTGTTTTCATTCCAGGGCCCACGTGGTTTTAAATATTTAACCACTTGAAATCCACATTCAGCCATTTAAAACCGATAATTCAACCACTTAAGACTGATATTTAACCACTTAAGACTGATATTTAACCACTTAAGACCGATATTTAACGACTCTAAACCGATATTTAACGACTCTAAACCGATATTTAACCACTCTAAACCGATATTTAACCACTTAAAACCTGATATTCACCCATTTTAAATGGTCGTCTTGCTATTTAAAACCAATGCTTCACTATTTTAAGTTGTTATTTTGCACTTTTAAGTAAATATTTCACCATATCGAGCCTTTTTGCTCCAGGGACTGATTTGGCACCTCAACCCCCCCCAAAACCTGTTGGTTTTGCCCCATTTTCTTCCTTTCCCAACAAATCATTGTCCCCATCACCCATCCCGGTTTGGCCTCATCCACGCCGCCACCAGCCCCATTTTGGGGACGTTTAGGTGTAAAAAGGCGCCGAAACGGGCAAATTTTGCGCGGGCGGATGTGATTTAGAGCCACGGGGGTGGCGTGACCGACGTCCTTTTGTCCCCGACAGACGTGGTGACGCTGGACACCGACACGGCCCACGCCAACCTGGTCCTGTCCAACGACCTGCGCAGCGTCCGCTGGGAGAGCTCAAAGCTCAGCCTACCTGAGACCGACCGGAGGTTTAAGTCGCGCTGCTGCGTTTTGGGCCGGGAGGGGTTCAAAGAGGGGAGACACTGCTGGGGGGTGACAATAGAGGGACAAGCCGGGGGCAACTCGTGGTGGGGGTTGGGGGTGGCCAAAGAATCGGTGGAGAAAGGGGATTTTGGGGAGTTAAGCTCGGAAAAAGGCATCTGGGCCGTCCAGCACCGTAACGGACAATTTGTGTCCCTCACGTCCCCCCGGACCCCTTTGGCGTTGTCCCCCGTCCCCAAAAGCATCTGGGTGTTCCTGGAGCGGGCGCAGGGGACGGTGACGTTCGTCGATGGCGCGAGTGGTGCCGAATTTTGGCGGTTTGGCCCCGTTTCCTTCGGGGAGGAGAAGATCCACCCCTGGTTCCGCGTGGAGACGGGGACAACGCGGCTGTGCCTGCGGGACGGGACCCCCCAGCCGCCCCGGCCCCCCGGCCCCGGGGACAACGCGGACCCCAAAATTGCTCCCGACACCTCCCTGGAGCCTCTGCTGGGGGGGTAAAGGGGCTGAAATCACGCTCTGCCCCCTCCCAGATCAAACTGGGGGTCCTGGTGCCCCTGTGGCCCGAAATGAGGGTCCCAGCACCCCTGGGGTTCAAACTGGGGGTCCCAGCGTCCCTGGGGTTCAAAGTGGGGGTCCCAGCACCCCTGGGGTCTGAAATGGGGGGTCCCAGCACCCTTGGGGTCCAAACTGGGGGTCCCAGCACCCCTGGGATCCGAACTGGAGGTCCCAGCACCTGTGGGATTCAAACTGGGGGTCCCAGCACCCCTGAGGTCTGAAATAGGGGTCCCAGCACCCCTGTGACCCAAACTGGGGGTCCCAGCACCTGGGGATTCAAACTGAGGGTCCCAGTGCCCATGGGATTCAAACTGGGGGGTCCCAGCGCCCTTGGGGTCTGAAATGGGGGTCCCAGCACCCTTGGGGTCTGAAATGGGGGGTCCCAGTGCCCCTGTGACCCGAACTGGGGGTCCCAGCACCCCTGGGGTGGAATTGCAGGTTTTTTATATATATCGAGTCGCAGGTTTTTTGGATTTACATCGAATTCCAATTTTGGATTTATGTTGCACTGGCGGTTTTTTGAGATATATATGTGTATATATATATATATGTCTATATGTCTGTATTCTGGACTGTGGTTGGTTTGCATTTGAGTTGCACTATTTATATCGGTTATTTGTGCTGAACTGGGCGTTCGGGTCTTTCCCTTCGTGTCCTGCCCGAGATATCAATTAATACCTGGAAAATATCGGAATAATTCCCTCATTCCCACCCGGTAAAGCTTTTCTATGATTTTATGCATTTTGTCTCAGTGCAGGAGACCAAATGGCCAAATGGCCTCAAGATACAAAATGGCGGCCAAAGGGGCCCAAAATGGCCTCAAGATACAAAATGGAGGCACCAAATGGCCTCAAGATACAAAATGGCGGCCAAAGGGCACCAAATGGCCTCAAGGTACAAAATGGCGGCCAAAGGGGCACCAAATGGCCTCAAGGTACAAAATGGCGGCCAAAGGGGCACCAAATGGCCTCAAGGTACAAAATGGGGGCACAAAATGGCCTCAAGATACAAAATGGAGGCACCAAATGTCCTCAAGATACAAAATGGCGGCCGAAGGGGCAAATTGGCACCCAAAGGGATGGGTGGGGTCCCCGCACCCCCGCCCCCGCACCCCCAGGGACCCCCAGACACCTTGTGTACAAACAAAAGGGTTTATTTCCATCTGTGTCCCCCCATGTCACCGTCACTCCCATCGCAGCTCTCACTGGCCCTTGTTGTGGTTTGGGGTGTCCCCACCCTGGTTTGGGGTGTCCCCCTCCTTGGTGTCCCCAGCCCTTCTCCTTGTGTCCCCGTCTTTGTCCCCTGTGTCCCCATCCATGTCCCCATCCCAACTCTTGATGTCCCCATCTCTGCCCCCAGTGTCCCCATCTCTGTCCCTGGTGTCCCCATCCCCACTCTCAGTGTCCCCATCCATGTCCCCAGTGTCCCCATCCACCTCCCCAGTGTCTCCATCCCCACTCTCAGTGTCCCCATCCATGTCCCCATCCATGTCCCCGGTGTCCCCATCTCAACTCTCAGTGTCCCCATCTCTGTCCCTGGTGTCCCCATCCCCACTCTCAGTGTCCCCATCTCTGTCCTTGGTGTCCCCATCTCTGTCCTTGATGTCCCCATCCCTGTCCCCGGTGTCCCCATCCCTGTCCCCGGTGTCCCCATCCCTGTCCCCAGTGTCCCCATCCATGTCCCCGGTGTCTCCATCCCAACTCTCAGTGTCCCCATCCATGTCCCCGGTGTCCCCATCCCCACTCTCAGTGTCCCCATCCCCGTCCCTTGGTGTCCCTTGGTGTCCCCCGCCGTCCCCCAGCAGCTGCCGGTAGCGGGGGCGCAGGAGCTCGCCGGGGGACCCCAAGTGGTGCAGCCGCCCCCCGGCCAGCAGGGCCACCCGCTGCGCCCGCGCGGCCAGCGCCGCCCGCCCCGTCACCAGCAGCACCGCGCGCCCCGCGCCCAGCAGCGCCTGCTCCACCTGCGGGACACGGGGACACCGTGGGGACATCGGGGGGGGATAGAGGGACATGGGGACAAGGACAGAGGGACCCAGGCACTTGGGGACATGGAGCGGGGGGACCCAGGGGACATGGGACCCAGGGACTTGGGGACATTAGGTGGGGGGACCCAGGACCCAGGGACTTGGGGACATGGGGTGTGGGGACCAAGGTGACCCAGGGGACATGGGGGCAGGGACCCGGGGACAGGGACACAGGGGACCCGGGACCCACGGACTTGGGGACACGGGACCTGGGGCGGGTGGACCAAGGGGACATGGGGTTTGGGGATCAAGGGGACCCAGGGGACACGGGACCCAGGGACGTGGGGACATGGGGTGGGGGGACCAAGGGAACCCAGGGAACCCAGGGGACACGGGACCCAGGGACTTGGGGACATGGGGCGGGGGGACCCAGGGGACACGGGACCCAGGGACTTGGGGACATGGGGTGTGGGGACCAAGGCGACCCAGGGGACATGGGGGCAGGGACCCGGGGACAGGGACACAGGGGACCCAGGACCCAGGGACTTGGACACACGGGACCTGGGGCGGGTGGACCAAGGGGACATGGGGTTTGGGGACCAAGGGGACCCAGGGGACACGGGACCCAGGGACGTGGGGACATGGGGTGGGGGGACCAAGGGAACCCAGGGGACCCGGGGGCGGGGACCCAGGGGACACGGGACCCAGGGACGTGGGGACATGGGGCGAGGGGACCCAGGGACTTGGGGACATGGGGTGTGGGGACCAAGGGGACATGGGGTTTGGGGACCCAGGGGTAGGGACCCAGGGGACACAGGACCCAGGGACTTGGGGACACGGGACCCAGGGACTTGGGGACATGGGGCGGGGGGACCAAGGGGACACAGGACCCAGGGACTTGGGGACATGGGGTGTGGGGACCAAGGGGGCCAAGGGGACCCAGGGGCAGGGACCCAGGGGACACGAGACACAGGGACTTGAGGACATGGGGCAGGGGGACCAAGGGAACCCAGGGAACCCAGGGGACACGGGACCCAGGGACTTGGGGACATGGGGTGGGGGGGACCAAGGCGACCCAGGGGACCCGGGGGCAGGGACCCAGGGGACCTGGGACCCAGGGACTTGAGGACATGGGGCGTGGGGACCAAGGGGACCCAGGGGACATGGGACCCAGGGACTTGGGGACATGGGGCAGGGGGACCCAGGGGACACAGGACCTGGGGACATGGGGTTTGGGGACCAAGGGGACCCAGGGGACACAGGACCCAGGGACTTGGGGACATGGCGTGTGGGGACCAAGGCGACCCAGAGGACCCAGGGGACACGGGACCCATGGATTTGGGGACACGGGGCGGGTGGACCAAGGGGACCCAGGGTACATGGGACCCAGGGACTTGGGGACATGGGGTTTGAGGACCAAGGGGACCCAGGGACAGGGACCCAGGGGACACGGGACCCAGGGGACACGGGACCCAGGGACTTGGGGACATGGGGAGTGGGGACCAAGGGCACCGGGGGCTGTTGGGAGAGGACCCCAGGGAACATGGGGCCCAAGGGGCCAGCAGCACTGGGGACGAAGGGGCCACCCGGGGGCCACCTGGGGCCACGGGGCCGAGGGGACGCGGGTGTCACCTCCCACCTGCGCGCAGCTGTCGGCGTCCAGCGCGCTGGTGGGCTCGTCGAGGACCAGGACGCGCGGGTCCCGCACCAGCGCGCGGGCGATGGCCACGGCCTGCCGCTGGCCCCCCGACAGCCGCCCGCCCAGCTCGCCCACCGCTGCGGACATGGGGACACGTGTGGGGACATGGGGACACGGGGGTCAGCATGGGGACACGGGGACACAGGGACATGGGGACACACGTGGGGACAGGGGGACATGGGGACACAGGGGTCAGCGTGGGGACATGGAGACACACGTGGGGACATGGGGACACACATGGGGACACGTGGGGACATGGGGACACAGGGACAGGGGGGTCAGCATGGGGACATGGGGACACAGGGACATGGGGGTCAGTGTGGGGACATGGGGACACGGGGACATGGGGACACATGTGGGGACAGGGGGACACGGGGCTTAGTGTGGGGACATGGGGACACGGGGACATGGGGACACACGTGGGGACATGGGGAGATGGGGACATGGGGACACACATGGGGACATGGGGGTCAGCGTGGGGACATAGGGACACGCATGGGGACATGGGGACACGGGGACACGTGGGGACATCGGGGTCAGCATGGGGGACATGGGGACACAGGGACACAGGGGTCAGCGTGGGGACATGGGGGTCAGCGTGGGGACATGGGGACACACATGGGGACACGGGGACGCATGTGGGGACACAAGTGGGGACACGGGGGTCAGTGTGTGGACATGGGGACACACGTGGGGATGCAGTGACAATGATGGGGACACGGGGACAACCATGGGGACACAGGGACATGGGGACAATGATGGGGACACACGTGGGGCCATGGGGACAATGACAGGGACACCAACCGGTGTCGTAGCCGCGGGGCAGGCGGGCGATGAAGCCGTGGGCGCCGGCGCGGCGCGCGGCCGATGTCACCTGCGCCCGGTCCCACGTCCCCGAGCCGTAGGCGATGTTGTCGTGGAGCGAGCGGGAGAAGAGCGCGGGCTCCTGCGGCACCGCGGCCACCTGCGCAAGGGACGGAGGGGACACGGCGGGGACATGGTGGGGATGTGGCGGATGTGAGGGGGACACGATGGGGACATGGCAAGGGACATGGTGGGGACGTGGCGGATGTGATGGGGACATGGTGAGGACATGATGGGGGACGTGGAGGGGACATGGTGGATATGATGGGGACATGGTGGGGATGTGATAGGGACACAATGGGGACACGGTGGATGTGATGGGGACATGGTAGGGACATGGTGGATGTGATGGGGACATGGTGGGGGACACGGTGGGGACATGGCGGATGTGATGGGGACACGATGGGGACATGATGGGGGACATGGTGGGGATGTGATGGGTACACAATGGGGACACGGTGGATGTGATGGGGACATGATGGGGACACGGTGGATGTGATGGGGACATGGTGGATGTGATGGGGACACGGTGGGACAGGCGGTGGGGACGTCTGGTGACACAGGGGGTGGTAGTGGGGACACCTGGGTGATGTTGGGGTGGTGTTGTGGACCCACTGGGGACACTTGGGTGACGTTGGGGTGGTGTTGGGGACACTTGGGTGATGACACAGGGGTGGTGTTGGGGACCCATTGGGGACACCTGGGTGACGTTGGGGTGGCTTGGGGACCCATTGGGGACACTTGGGTGATGACACAGGGGTGGTGTTGGGGACCAATTGGGGATAGCGGGTGACACAGGGGTGGTGTTGGGGACCCATTGGGTGACGTTGGGGTGGTGTTGGGGACCCATTGGGGACACCTGGGTGATGTTGGGGTGGTTTGGGGACCCATTGGGGACACTTGGGTGACGTTGGGGTGGTTTGGGGACCCATTGGTGCCAGCGGGTGACCCAGGGGTGGTGTTGGGGACCCATTGGGTGACGTTGGGGTGGTGTTGGGGACCCATTGGGGACACTTGGGTGATGACACAGGGGTGGTGTTGGGGACCCATTGGGGACAGTGGGTGATGTTGGGGTGGTTTGGGGACCCATTGGGTGACGTTGGGGTGGTGTTGGGGACCCATTGGGGACACTTGGGTGATGACACAGGGGTGGTGTTGGGGACCCATTGGGGACAGTGGGTGATGTTGGGGTGGTTTGGGGACCCATTGGGTGATGTTGGGGTGGTGTTGGGGACCCATTGGGGACACTTGGGTGATGACACAGGGGTGGTGTTGGGGACCCATTGGGGACAGCGGGTGACCCGGGGGTGTCACCTGTTGGCGCAGGTAGCGGTGCCGGTATGCGGGGAGGGGGTGCCCGTCCAGCAGCACCCGCCCGCGCGCCGGGGGGTGCAGGTTGAGCACCAGGGACACCAGGGTGCTCTTCCCCGCCCCCGCCGGGGCCACCACGGCCAGCGACTCCCCCGGGTGCAGCTCCAGGGACACGCCCTGGGGACACAGGTGACACCACGGACCCTCCCACCATGGCCCCATTGCACCCACCCTGTCCCCATTGTGTCCCCATGTCCCCATCACCCCCACCATGTCCCCATCCCCTCCTCACCATGTGGCCATGCTCCCCCACCATGTCCCCATTGTGTCCCCATGTCCCCATCACCCCCACCATGTCCCCATTACCCCCACCATGTCCCCATCCTCTCCCCACTATGTGGCCATGCTCCCCCACCATGTCCCCATTGTGTCCCCATGTCCCCATCACCCCCACCATGTCCCCATCCCCTCCTCACCATGTGGCCATGCTCCCCCACCATGTCCCCATTGTGTCCCCATGTCCCCATTACCCCCACCATGTCCCCATCCTCTCCCCACTATGTGGCCATGCTCCCCCACCATGTCCCCATGTCCCCATCACCCCCACCATGTCCCCATCCCCTCCCCACCATGTGTCCATGCTCCCTCCCCATGTCCCCATTGTGTCCCCATGTCCCCACCCTGTCCCCATTGTGTCCCCATCACCCCCACCATGTCCCCATCCCCTCCCCACCATGTGTCCATGCTCCCCCACTATGTCTCCATTGTGTCCCCATGTCCCCACCATGTCCCCATTGCCCCCACCCTGTCCCCATTGTTCCCACCATGTCCCCATTGATGTCTCCATGTCCCCACCATGTCCCCATTGTCCCCTCTGTGTCCCCATCCTCTCCCCACCATGTGTCCATGCTCCCCTACCATGTCCCCATTGTGTCCCCACTGTCCCCACCATGTCCCTGTGCCCTCCTCCCATGTCCCCACCTTGTCCCCATCACCCCCACCATGTCCCTCCACCATGTCCCCATTGCATCCTCATGGTCCCCCACCATGTCCCTGTGCCCTCCTGCCATGTCCCCACCATGTCCCCACCATGTCCCCATGGTCCCCCACCATGTCCCTGTGCCCTCCTGCCATGTCCCCACCATGTCCCCATCATGTCCCCATGGTCCCCCACCATGTCTCCATGCTCCTCCACCATGTCCCCATTGTGTCCCCATAGGCCCCACCATGTCCCCATGCTCCCCAACTGTGTCCCCATGCTCCCCCACCATGTCCCCATGCTCCTCCACCATGTCCCCACCATGTCCCCATGCTCCCCAACTGTGTCCCCATGCTCCCCCACCATGTCCCCACCATGTCCCCATGCTCCCCCACCATGTCCCCATGCTCCTCCACCATGTCCCCATGCTCCTCCACCATGTCCCCACCGTGTCCCCATCCCTGTCCCCACGCCCACCTTGAGGACGGGCTCCTGTTGCTCGGGGTAGGAGAACCAGACGTCCTCGAGGCGCAGGTGGCCCCGCAGGCCGTGGGGTGACAGTGTCCCCTCGGGTGTCACCTGCTCCTCCTGCTCCAGGAACTCCAGGACCTTCTGCGAGGAGCCCACGGCCTTGGCCATGTTGGGGTAATAGTGGAACAGGACCTGGGGACACCAGGGGACACGGGGACCGGGCGTGGGGACAGTGCTGGGACAGCGTGGGGACACAGGGGAGGTCATGGGGACATGAGCGTGGGGACAACATGGAGGACGTGGGGACACAGGGGAGGTCATGGGGACACGAGCATGGGGACAACATGGAGGACGTGGGGACACAAGGGAGGTCATGGGGACACGAGCGTGGGGACAACATGGAGGACGTGGGGACACAAGGGAGGTCATGGGGACACGAGCGTGGGGACAACATGGAGGACGTGGGGACACAAGGGAGGTCATGGGGACACGAGCGTGGGGACAACATGGAGGACGTGGGGACACAAGGGAGGTCATGGGGACGCGAGCGTGGGGACAACATGGAGGATGTGGGGACACAAGGGAGGTCATGGGGACACGAGCGTGGGGACAACATGGAGGACGTGGGGACACAGGGGAGGTCATGGGGACATGAGCGTGGGGACAACATGGAGGACGTGGGGACACAGGGGAGGTCATGGGGACACAGAGGGGACACGGGGACCGGGCATGGGGACATTGCTGGGAGAGTGTGGGGACACAAGGGAGGTCATGGGGACATGAGGGGACACAGGGAATGGGCATGGGGACAACACGGGACGTGGGGGACGTGGGGACACAAGGGAGGTCATGGGGACACGAGCGTGGGGACAACATGGAGGACGTGGGGACACAGGGGAGGTCATGGGGACACAGAGGGGACACGGGGACACGAGCATGGGGACACAAGGGAGGTCGTGGGGACACAAGGGAGGTCGTGGGGACATGAGGGGACAAGGGGAATGGGCATGGGGACAGTGCTGGGACAGCGTGGGGACACAGGGAAGGTCATGGGGACACAGAGGGGACACGGGTACACGAGCATGGGGACAACATGGAGGACGTGGTGACACAAGGGAGGTCATGGGGACACGAGGGGACACAGGGAATGGGCGTGGGGACAGTGCTGGGACAGTGTGGGGACACAGGGAGGTCATGGGGACATGAGCATGGGGACAACATGGAGAACGTGGGGACACAAGGGAGGTCATGGGGGCACGAGGGGACACAGGGAATGGGCGTGGGGACAGTGCTGGGACAGCGTTGGGACACAGGGGAGGTCATGGGGACACGAGGGAGGTCATGGGGACATGAGCATGGGGACAACATGGAGGATGTGGAGACACGAGGGAGGTCATGGGGACATGGGTGGCGATGGGGACACAGAGGGGACACAGCGACATGGGCATGGGGACAACACGGAGGACGTGGGGACACAAGGGAGGTCATGGGGACACGGGTGGCCATGGGGACACGAGGGGCCACGGGGACAATGGGGACACGACGGTGTCACCTCCACGGCCTCGGTGAACTGCATCTGGTAGATGAGGAAGGTGACAAGGTCCCCGGCGCTGATTGTCCCCAAGGCCACCAGCCGTGCCCCATAGCACAGGAACCCCAGCTTCAGGGCAAGGGCTGAGAACTGGGGACACCAGAGGGGACACCGCTGGGGACAAGGGTGTCCCCGTCCCCCCCCTCGCTGAGGTCACCTCTCCATGGGGACAACAGCCCTGCTCTGTCACCTCCCCGTGCCACCGTGTTCCCCCCATGTCCCAGAGATGTCACATCCCCCATGTCACCGAGCCCCTGAGGTCCCCATGTCACATCCCCCAGCCCCGTGCCACCTTGTCCCCATGTCCCCCAGCCCCGTGTCCCCCATCCCCATGTCCCTCAGCCCCATGTCCCCACATCCCCATGTCCCTCAGCCTCATGTCCCCATGTCCCCCATCCCCATTCCACCACATCCCCATGTCCCCCATCCCCATGTCCCCATCCCTATGTCCCCATCACCATGTCCCTGTCCCCATGTCCCTATGTCCCCCATCCCCATGTCCCCATCCCCATATCCCCATGTCCCCACGTCCCCCATCCCCATGTCCCCCATCCCCATGTCCCCCCATCCCCATGTCCCTATGTCCCCCCATTCCCATGCCACCACATCCCCATGTCCCCATCCCCATGTCCCCCTCCCCACGTCCCCATGTCCCCATCCCCACATCCCTATGTCCCCATATCCCCATGTCCCCCATCCCCAAGTCCCCCATCCCCAGGTCCCCATGCCCCCAGCCCCATGTCCCCATCCCTGTGTCCCCATCCCCATATCCCCATGTCCCCACGTCCCCCATCCCCATTCCACCACATCCCCATGTCCCCATCCCCATGTCCCCCTCCCCACGTCCCCATGTCCCCATCCCCACGTCCCTATGTCCCCCATCCCCATATCCCCATGTCCCCCCATCCCCATGTCCCCCATCCCCATGCATGTCCCCCACCCCATATCCCCATGTCCCCATCCCTGTGTCCCCATCCCCATATCCCCATGTCCCCACGTCCCCCATCCCCATGCCACCACATCCCCATGTCCCCATCCCCATGTCCCCCTCCCCACGTCCCTATGTCCCCCATCCCCATATCCCCATGTCCCCCATCCCCAAGTCCCCCATCCCCAGGTCCCCATGCCCCCATCCCTGTGTCCCCATCCCCATATCCCCACGTCCCCCATCCCCATTCCACCACATCCCCATGTCCCCATATCCCCATGTCCCCCATCCCCAAGTCCCCCAGCCCCATATCCCCATGTCCATGTCCCCATCCCCATGTCCCCCACCCCATATCCCCATGTCCCCATCCCTGTGTCCCCATCCCCATATCCCCATGTCCCCACGTCCCCCATCCCCATGCCACCACATCCCCATGTCCCCATCCCCATGTCCCCCTCCCCACGTCCCCATGTCCCCATCCCCACGTCCCTATGTCCCCCATCCCCATATCCCCATGTCCCCCATCCCCAAGTCCCCCAGCCCCAGGTCCCCATGTCCCCATGTCCATGTCCCCATCCCCATGTCCCCCAGCCCCATGTCCCCATCCCTGTGTCCCCATCCCCATGTCCCCCATCCCCATTCCACCACATCCCCATGTCCCCATGTCCCCGCCGCGTGTCCCCGTCCCCTACCCCGCTGGCCCAGCGCGCGGCGGCGGGTGGCGGCGGCGTCCTTGCTCTCCAGGCGCAGGAGCCGCCGCAGGAGCCGCCGGTGCCGCTCGGCCGCCGCGGCCTCGTGGGCGAAGCTGCGCACCGTGCCCATGGCCACCAGCGTCTCCATGGCCACCGCGGCCACCGCGGCCTGCGCCGCCCCGCGCCCGCTGCGCCAGCCCCTGCGGACAGTGGGGACAGTGGGGACACTGAGGGGACAGTGGGGGCGGTGGGGACACCGAGGGGACAAGGGGTGCAGGGACAGGATGGTGGGGGCAGGGGGATCAGTGGGGACAGTGAGGGGACGGTGGGGACACAGAGGGGACAAGAGGTGCAGGGAGGGGACAGTGGGCACATGGAGGGGACAATGGGGGTGTGGAAGGCACTGGGGACACATGGAGGGGACAACGGGCATCCGGAGGGGACAATGGGCATGGGGAGGGGACAGTGGGGGTGTGGGGGGGACAATGGGCATCTGGAGGGGACAATGGGCACATGGAGGGGACAATGGGCATGGGGAGGGGACAGGGACACATGGAGGGGACAGGGACACATGGAGGGGACAATGGGCATGGGGAGGGGACAATGGGCACATGGAGGGGACAAGGGGTGCAGGGAGGGGACAGGGACACATGGAGGGGACAATGGGCATCTGGAGGGGACAATGGGCATGGGGAGGGGACAATGGGCATGGGGAGGGGACAATGGGGATGTGGAAGGCACTGGGGACACATGGAGGGGACAATGTGCATGGGGAGGGGACAATGGGGGTGTGGAGGGGACAAGAGGTGCAGGGAGGGGACAGGGACACATGGAGGGGACAATGGGCACATGGAGGGGACAATGGGTGCAGGGAGGTGCCAAGGGCCCCATGTCCCCCCCCCGTCCCCCCACCATTGTCCCCATTACCTGCTGCACCTTGCCGACTGCCCAGGGCAGCAGCAGCAGCACAGGCAGCGCCAGGAGGGTGACAACAGCCAGCGCGGGTGACAACCACGCCATGGTGGCCACCACACCCACAGCCCTGGCCAGGTACCACAGCAACAGGCTGAGCGCCTCGGTCACAGCCGCGTGGGCGGCCTCCACGTCCCCCGTCACCCGCGCCGTCACCGCGCCGCTCCCCGTCAGCCGCAGGGCGCACAGGTCACGCCGCAACACCGCGCCGAACACCCGGCGCTGGAGGCGCCCCAACACCCGCCTCAAGGTCCCGGTGTAGGTGACGTCGCAGGCGAACTCGGTGACGGCGCTGCGGTTGTAGCGGGGGGGGGGTTAGTATGGGGACATATGTGTCACCCGTCCCGGTTCCGGGTGACACCCCCAGTGTCACCGTCTCACCTGCCGAGCCCCAGCAGCACCATTGGCCACGCGGCAACCGTGTCCTCGGTGGCCACCCAGTCGGTGACGCGGCCCGTGAAGTAGGGGACGGCCACCTCACCTGTGGGGACATGGGGGGGGACATGTGGTGGGACACTGAGGGGACAGTGGGGGCGGTGGGGACAGAGGGGACACCAAGGGGACAGTGGGGACATAGAGGGGACAGTGGGGACACTGAGGGGACAATGGGGACTTAGAGGGGACAGTGGGGACACTGAGGGGACAATGGGGACATAGAGGGGACAGTGGGACCAGTGGGGACACCGAGGGGACAATGGGGACATAGAGGGGACAGTGGGGACAGTGAGGGGATGGTGGGGACAGTGGGGGCAGTGGGGACAGCGAGGGGACAATGGGGACATAGAGGGGACAGTGGGGACATAGAGGGGATGGTGGGGACATAGAGGGGATGGTGGGGACACCGAGGGGACAGTGGGGACATAGAGGGGACAGTGGGGGCGGTGGGGACAGTGGGGACACTGAGGGGACATAGAGGGGACAATGGGGACATAGAGGGGACAGTGGGGACAGTGAGGGGACGGTGGGGACAGTGGGGGCGGTGGGGACAGTGGGGACACCAAGGGGACAGTGGGGACATAGAGGGGACAGTGGGGACACTGAGGGGACAATGGGGACTTAGAGGGGACAGTGGGACCAGTGGGGACACCGAGGGGACAATGGGGACATAGAGGGGACAGTGGGACCAGTGGGGACACCGAGGGGACAATGGGGACATAGAGGGGACAGTGGGGACAGTGAGGGGATGGTGGGGACAGTGGGGGCAGTGGGGACAGCGAGGGGACAATGGGGACATAGAGGGGACAGTGGGGACATAGAGGGGATGGTGGGGACATAGAGGGGATGGTGGGGACACCGAGGGGACAGTGGGGACATAGAGGGGACAGTGGGGGCGGTGGGGACAGTGGGGACACTGAGGGGACATAGAGGGGACAATGGGGACATAGAGGGGACAGTGGGGACAGTGAGGGGACGGTGGGGACAGTGGGGGCGGTGGGGACAGTGGGGACACCAAGGGGACAGTGGGGACATAGAGGGGACAGTGGGGACACTGAGGGGACAATGGGGACTTAGAGGGGACAGTGGGACCAGTGGGGACACCGAGGGGACAATGGGGACATAGAGGGGACAGTGGGACCAGTGGGGACACCGAGGGGACAATGGGGACATAGAGGGGACAGTGGGGACAGTGAGGGGATGGTGGGGACAGTGGGGGCAGTGGGGACAGTGGGGACAGCGAGGGGACAATGGGGACATAGAGGGGACAGTGGGGACATAGAGGGGATGGTGGGGACACCGAGGGGACAGTGGGGACATAGAGGGGACAGTGAGGGGATGGTGGGGACAGTGGGGCCACTGAGGGGACATAGAGGGGACAGTGGGGGCAGTGGGGACAGTGGGGACACTGAGGGGACGGGGGGACATAGAGGGGACAGTGGGGGCACCCCAGTGTGGGGTGGGTCCCTGTCCCCTGTGTCCCAATAGGGGCCGGTGGCCCAAATGGGGGTGTCAAAGCTCGGGGTGACCCCCACTGGGTGTTGCCCCCCCCCATGGGTGCTGCCCCCCCCAAATTAGGTGCTGCCCCCCACAACTAGGTGCTGCCCCACCCCAAAATGGGTGCTGCCCCCCCCATCGGGTGCTGCCCCCCCCATTGGGTGCTGCCCCCGTACCGAGCACCGAAGCCGCCATCAGCGCCGCCACCACGGCGCAGCGGCCGCGCTCGGGGCTCAGCAGCGACAACAGGCGGCGCGCGGGACCCGCGCCCATCTTGTCACCCGCTGGCACCCGGTGTCACCCGGTGTCACTTGGTGTCACCCAGTTCTGCTCCCGGTGTCACCCGCTGTCACCCGCTGTCACTCGGTTCTGCTCCCGCTGTCACCCGGTGTCACCCGGTTCTGCTCCCCGTGTCACCCGGTTCTGCTCCCGGTGTCACACGGTTCTGCTCCTGGTGTGATCCGGTCTAGCCCCGGTGTGCTCCGGTGTGAGCCAGTGTGCTCCGGTTCTGCTCCCGGTGTCACCTGGTGTCACCCGGTGTCACCCGGTGTGCTCCGGTTCTGCTCCCGCTGTCACCCGGTGTCACCCGGTTCTGCTCCCGGTGTCACTCAGTGTCACCTGGTGTCATCCAGTTCTGCTACCAGTGTCACCTGGTGTGCTCTGGTTCTGCTCCCGGGTGTCACCCGGTTCTGCTCCCGGTGTCACCCGGTTCTGCTCCCAGTGTGATCTGGTCTAGTCCCGGTGTGCTCTGGTGTCACCCAATGTGCCGCGGTTCTGCTCCCGATGTCACCCGGTGTCACCCGGTTCTGCTCCCGGTGTGCCTGGTGCGCTCCTGGTGTGCTCCGGTCTAGTCCCGGTGTCACCCGGTTCTGCTCCCGGTGTGATCCGGTCTAGTCCCGGTGTGCTCCGGTGTCAACCGATGTGCCCCAGTTCTGCTCCCGATGTCACCCAGTGTCACTCGGTGTGCTCCGGTTCTGCTCCCGATGTGCCCAATCCGGTCCCAGTCCTGGTCCCAGTGTCACCCGGTGCGACTGATCCGGTCCCACTGCGCTCTGGTCCAGTCCCGGTCCTGGTCCCAGTGCGACTGATCTGGTCCCGTTGTGCTCCGGTTCCGGTCACGTTGTGCTCCGGAGTGACTTGGTGTGACTGATCCAGTCCCGTTCTGCTCCGGTTCCAGTCCCGTTGTGCTCCGAAGTGACTCGGGGTGATTGATCCGGTCCCGTTGTGTTCCGGTGCCGGTCCCGTTGTGCTCCGGTGCCGGTGTCCCTGCTCCGGTGCCGGTGTCCCTGCTCCGGTTCCGGTCCCGTTGTGCTCCGGTGCCGGTCCCGTTGTGTTCCGGAGTGACTCGGGGCGATTGATCCGGTCCCGTTGTGCTCCGGTTCCGGTCCCGTTCCGGGGGGGGGGGGGGGTCCGTTCCCTTCTCCCCCCTCCCCGTTCGGTTCGTTCCCGGCAACCGCCGCCGCTTCTCGGAAAGTGAAACCCGGGCACCGCGGGGGCGGGACCGGGGGGGACCGGGGGCGGGGACCGGGGGGGACCGGGGGCGGGACCGGGGCGGGACCGGGAACGGGAGGGACCGGAACGGGGGGGATCGGGACCGGGGGGGATCGGGACCCGGGGGGGGGACCAGGACCGGGGGGGACCGGGAACGGGGGGAACCGGGACCGGAAGGGACCGGGACGTTCACCGGGCACAACCGGGGACCCCCTGGTCCCCGCCCGGGACAGGGAGGGAGCGGAACAGGTGGGCGGTGCTGATTGGCCGAGGCGGTGGCGTCATCAGTTGCCGGGCAGATGGAGCTGGAGCAGTTTGGTACGGGGAGGATGCGGGACGGGAGGGGGGGCGTGGTCAGTGGGGAGGGGCGTGGTCTGTTGGGGGCGTGGTCAGTGGGGAGGGGCCGATAAAGTGACCAATGTGCAGCCCCGGGGCACTGGTTGTACTGGGAGGTACTGGGTGGGACTGGGGCTGGACTGGGAGCGCTGGGCTGGGCTCTGGGGGGCTGACTGGACTGGGAGCACTGGTGGTTACTGGTGGGCACCCCAGGGTGCTGGGTGGTATCATGGGAGACACACAGGGGGTGCACTGGGAGCACTGGTGGTTACTGGTGGGCACCCCAGGGTGCTGGGTGGTATCATGGGAGACACACGGGGGGTGCACTGGGAGCACTGGTGGTTACTGGTGGGCACCCCAGGGTGCTGGGCGGTATCATGGGAGACACACGGGGGGTGCACTGGGAGCACTGGTGGTTACTGGTGAGCACCCCAGGGTGCTGGGCGGTATCATGGGAGACACACGGGGGGTGCACTGGGAGCACTGGTGGTAACTGGTGAGCACCCCAGGGTGCTGGGCGGTATCATGGGAGACACACGGGGGTGCACTGGGAGCACTGGTGGGCACCCCAGGGTGCTGGGCGGTATCATGGGAGACACACGGGGGGTGCACTGGGAGCACTGGTGGTAACTGGTGAGCACCCCAGGGTGCTGGGTGGTATCATGGGAGACACACGGGGGTGCACTGGGAGCACTGGTGGTAACTGGTGGGCACCCCAGGGTGCTGGGGGGGTCTCACTGGCCACCGTGGCCACCACACGATCCCATCACCGTGGCCACCATGTGGGCCTGTCACTGCGGCTACCGTGGCCACCACGTGGGCCCTTCACTGGCCACCGTGGCCACCACATGATCCCATCACCGTGGCCACCACACGATCCCGTCACCGCGGCCACCATGTGGGCCTGTCACCGTGGCCACCACACGGGCCATTCATTGGCCACCACACGGGCCCTTCACTGGCCACCGCGGCCACCACATGAGCCCGTCACTGCGGCCACCACGTGGGCCCTTCACTGGCTACCATGGCCACCACACGATCCCATCACCACGGCCACTACATGGACCCATCACTGTGGCCACCACGCAGGCCATTAATTGGCCACCACGCGGGCCCTTCACTGGCCACCGTGGCCACCACATGAGCCCATCACCGTGGCCACCACACGATCCTGTCACTACGGCCACCACACGGGCCATTCATTGGCCACCACACAGGCCCTTCACTGGTCACCGCGGCCACCACATGATCCTGTCACCGTCGCCACCATGTGATCCCGTCACCGCAGTCACCACGTGGGCCCTTCACTGGCCACCATGGCCACCACACGATCCCGTCACCGCGGCCACTACATGGACCCGTCACCGTGGCCACCACGGCCACCACATGATCCCATCACTGTGGCCACGTCACCGCGGCCACCACGGCCACCACGTGGGCCCTTCACTGGCCACCGCGGCCACCACTTATCCCATCACCACGGCCACCACGCACACCAACCCATTTCCCCGCACCCATTCAGCTTTATTAATCACAACCCCTCGCCCGCGGTGGCCGCGCCGCGCCGGCGCCGCAGCAGTTGGCTGTAGATCCCGCGGCGCCGCCGCAGCTCGTCCGGCGTCCCCTCCTCCGCCACGGCGCCGCGCCGCAGCACCACGACGCGGTCGGCCGCCTCCAGCATCCGCGGGCAGTGGGTGATGAGCAGCACCGTGGGGGCTCCGCATTCCCGCACCCAGCGCCGCAGCTGCGGGAGATGCCGGAGCCGTCAGCGCCCGCGGCGGTGCCGAAACGGACCCCCCCCCGCTTTCCGCCACCATTGTGGCACGTCCCGGCGCTCACCGCCGCCGCGCCGTCGCCGGCCAGGGCGCTGGTGGGCTCGTCGAGGATGAGGACGGCGGGGGCGGCGAAGGAGCGCCCGGGCGATGGAGACGCGCTGCTTCTCGCCCGCCGAAAGCTGCACCCCTTGGTCCCCCAGGTCTGAGGAAGCGGTGATGGGGGTCACCGGGGGGGATGTGGGGACGTGGCAATGGGGACATGGGGATGGGGGACGTGGGGACATGGGGCTGGGGGACATGAGGATGGGGACATGGGGACGGGGGACATGGGGGACGTGCGGATGGGGTGGCATGGGGACACGGGGACATGGGGATGGCGAACATGGGGACATGGGGTTGGGGGACGTGGGGATGGGGACATGGGGACGTGGGGACATGTGGACATGGGGATGTGGTGGCTTGGGGACATGGGGACATGGGGATGGGGACATGGGGATGGGGACATGGGGACGTGGGGACATGTGGACATGGGGATGTGGTGGCTTGGGGACATGGGGACGTGGGGATGGGGACATGGGGATGGGGACATGGGGAGGGGGACATGGGGACAAGGGGATGGGGGACATGGGGATGCGGTGGCTTGGGGACATGGGGACATGAGGATGGGGACATGGGGATGTGGTGGCTTGGGGGACATGGGGATGTGGTGGCTTGGGGACATGGGGACATGAGGATGGGGACATGGGGATCTGGTGGCTTGGGGGACATGGGGATGTGGTGGCTTGGGGATGGGGACATGGGGATGTGGGACATGGGGATGGGGTGGGATGGGGGACATGGGGACATGGGGATATGGTGGCTTGGACCCCCCCCGGCACCCACCGGTGTCGAAGCCGCGCTCCAGCGCCGAGATGAAGCCGAGGGCACCGGCGGCGGCGGCCGCCGCCGTCACCTCCTCGTCCCCGCATCCCTCCAGCCCGAAGGTGATGTTGTCGCGCACGGTGCCGGAGAACAGCACAGGCTCCTGTGGCACCAGCACCACCTGCGGCACCGCGTATGGGGATGGGATGGATGGGATGGGATGGATGGGATGGGATGGGATGGGATGGGATGGGATGGGATGGATGGGATGGGATGGGATGGGATGGGGTGGATGGGATGGGGTGGGATGGATGGGATGGATGGGATGGGATGGGATGGGGTGGGATGGATGGGATGGATGGGATGGGATGGATGGGATGGGATGGGATGGGGTGGATGGGATGGGGTGGGATGGATGGGATGGGATGGGGTGGGATGGGATGGGATGGGATGGGGTGGATGGGATGGGGTGGGATGGATGGGATGGATGGGATGGGATGGGATGGGGTGGATGGGATGGGGTGGGATGGGATGGATGGGATGGGATGGGATGGGATGGGGTGGATGGGATGGGGTGGATGGGATGGATGGGATGAAATGGGGTGGGATGGGATAGTATGGTATGGTAGGGTGCCGGTATGGTATGGCATGGCATGGCATGGCATGGCATGGGATGGGTGGGATGGGATGGTATAGTATGGTATGGCATGGCATGGCATAGGATGGGATGGGATAGTCTAGTATGGTATGGTATGGTACAGTATGGTATGGCATGACAGGGCATGGGATGGTATGGCATGGGATGGGATGGAATGTGATGGGATGGGATGGGATAGTATGGTGCCGGTATGGCTTAGTATGGCATGGCATGGGATGGTATGGGATGGCATGGGATGGCATGGGATGGCATGGGATGGTATGGGATGGTATGGGATGGTAAGGGATGGTATGGGATGGCATGGGATGGCATGGCATGGCCCACCTGGCGGTGCAGGTAGCCGTGCTGGTACTCGCGGAGCGGCGCCCCGTCCAGCAGCACCTCCCCCGCATCCGGCTCATAGAGCCGCGCCAGCAGCGCCGCGCACGTGCTCTTCCCGCTGCCATTGAGCCCGGCCAGCGCCGTCACCTCGCCGGGGTGCAGCTCAAAGGACACATCCTGCCGCGGCGCGGTGACGCGGTGACGGGGCGCCCATAGACGCCCCATTGTACCCCCCGGAGCCCCCCGAGCGCACCTGCAGCACCGGGCGCTCGGGGGCGCGCCGGGAAGGCGAAGGAGACGCGGCGGAAGGCGACGTTGCCGCGCAGCGTGGCCGGGGCGCGGGGGCCGCCGGCGTCGCCCATGGGCTCCCGCGCCAGGTACTCCAGCACCGTGCGGCCGGCCGCCGCTTTGCTGCGCAGGTCACCGTGGCCGAAAACCAGCGCCTGGGGGAGGGTGTCCCCATCACCCCACAGCCGGGTCCCCACCACTGTGTCACCATCACCCACCCCACAGCCGGGTCCCCATCACTGTGTCCCCATCACTCCAGAGCTGTGTCCCCATCACCCCAAGAGCCATTGTCCCCATCACCCCCAGAGCCATGTCCCCATCACCCCACAGCCGTGTTCCCATCACTGTGTCCCCATCACCCCAAAGCTGTGTCCCCAAAGCTGTGTCCCCATCACCCCACAGCCGGGTCCCCATCACTGTGTCCCCATCACCCCTAGAGCCATTGTCCCCATCACCCTCAGAGTCGTGTCCCCACCACTGTGTCCCCATCACCCCACAGCTGTGTCCCCATCACTGTGTCCCCATCACCCCACAGCTGTGTCCCCATCACTGTGTCCCCATCACCCCACAGCCGGGTCCCCATCACTCTGTCCCCATCACCCCACAGCCGTGTCCCCATCACCCCAGAGCCGCGTCCCCACCACTGTGTCCCCATCACCCCAGAGCCATGTCGCCATCACCCCTAGAGCCATTGTCCCCATCACCCCCAGAGCCGTGTCCCCACCACCGTGTCCCCATCACCCCGACAGCCGGGTCCCCACAGCTGTGTCCCCATCACCCCCAGAGCTGTGCCCATCCCATCCCATCCAATCCCCCTGGTCCCCCCTCCCCTCCCCTCCCCTCCCCTCCCCTCCCCTCCCCTCCCCTCCCCTCCCCTCCCCTCCCCTCCCCTCCCCTCCCCTCCCCTTTCCCCTCCCCTTTCCCCTCCCCTCCCCTTGCCTTTCCCCTCCCCTTTCCCCTCCCCTCCCCTCCCCTTTCCCCTCCCCTTTCCCCTCCCCTCCCCTCCCCTTTCCCCTCCCCTTTCCCCTCCCCTTTCCCCTCCCCTCCCCTCCCCTCCCTTCCCCTCCCCTTTCCCCTCCCCTTTCCCCTCCCCTCCCCTCCCCTTTCCCCTCCCCTTTCCCCTCCCCTCCCCTCCCCTCCCCTCCCCTCCCCCCCACGGGCTCACCTGCACCTCGCGGCCAACCCGCGCCTGATACAGCAGGAAGGTGACGAGGCTGCCGGCGGTCACGGTGCCCTCGCCGAGGAGCCGCCGCCCGTGCCACAGCACCAGCACCTGCACCGCCAGCTGCAGCACCTGTATGGACGCCATCAGCGCCACGGCGGGGGGACGGCGGCGCCCGGACGCCGGGGTCCATCCGTCCTCCGCCCCCCTCACCCGTTGGACCAAGGTGAAAAGCGCCCTCTCGGTGTCTATCTGGCTCTTCAGCCTCAGCATCTCGGCCACGGCGCGGCCGTGGCGCCGCTCCTCCTCCTCCTCGCCGGCGAAGCTCCGCACCGTCTCGATGGCCGACACGGCCTCCTGCACCGTGGCCGCCGTGGCCGCCGTGGCGTCCAGCAGCGCGCGCTGCAGCACCTGCAGCGGACACGCTCAGCACCGCAGGGCGGCGGCAGGATGTGGCGCCACCAGCCCTGGAGCCGCGTCCCCATCACCCCCAGAGCCGTGTCCCCATCACTGTGTCCTCACTACTGTGTCCCCATCACCCCCAGAGCCGTGTCCCCATCACTGTGTCCCCACTACTGTGTCCCCACCTCCAGAGCCGTGTCCGCACCACCCCTAGAGCCATTGTCCCCATCACCTCCAGCGCCATGTCCCCATCACCCCACCGCCGTGTCCCCATCACCCCAAGAGCCATGTCCCCACCACCCCTAGAGCCATTGTCCCCAACACCCCCACAGCTGTGTCCCCACCACTGTGTCCCCATCACCCCCAGAGCCATTGTCCCCAACACCCCCACAGCTGTGTCCCCCACCACTGTGTCCCCATCACCCCTAGAGCCATTGTCCCCAACACCCCTAGAGCCATTGTCCCCACAGGCCCAGAGCCGTGTCCCCTCCCATCCCCTCATCCCCCCCGTCCCCTCCATCCCCTCCATACCCCGCCCTGTCCCCGTCTCACAATGCCCCCCTCCGTCCCACCCCGTCCCCTCCCCTCCTGTCCCCTCCATCCCCTCCCTTCCCCTCCATCTCACAATGTCCCCTCCCCATCCCCTCCATCCCACCTGTCCCCTCCATCCCCTCCCCTCCGGTCACCCCAGCTCCTGTCCCCCCTCCCCTCCCCTCCCTCCCCCTCCCCTCCCCTCCCCTCCCCTCCCCTCCCCTCCCCTCCCCTCCCCTCCCCTCCCCTCCATCCCCTTCCCGTCTCACAATGTCCCCTCCGTCCCACCCCGTCCCCCTCCCCTCCTGTCCCCTCCATCCCCTCCCTTCCCCTCCATCTCACAATATCCCCTTCCCTTCCCTTCCTTCCCTTCCCTTCCCTTCCCTTCCTTCCCTTCCCTTCCCTTCCCTTCCCTTCCCTTCCCTTCCCTTCCCTTCCCTTCCCTTCCCTTCCCTTCCCTTCCCTGCCCTCCCCCTCCCCTCCCCTCCCCTCCCCTCCCCTCCCCTCCCCCTCCCCTCCCCTCCCCTCCCCTCCCCTCCCCTCCCCTCCCCCCATACCTGTTGCCGCGCGTCGTACACCCAGCGCGCGGCGACCACCAGCGGCGCCTCCACGGCCGCCAGCAGCGCCAGCCGCGGCGACAGCCCCACCATGAAGCCCCCCAGGCCCAGCACCTTCAGCAGGCTCCTCAGCGCCACGTTCACGCTCAGCGGCACCGTGCGGCACAACAGCGGCACGTCGGTGCCCAACCGGGCGCACAGCTCGGCTGCGGGGACATGGAGGCGGGGGGGGCTCAGTTTGGCACTGGGGGGGTGGTCCATGGGGGTGGGGAGGGGTCGGCGGGGACCCCCACCTGCCGGCGTGGCTTGCAGAAAGGCCAAATCCTGCCGCACCAGGTTGTGGAAGAGCCGGTGGCGGGTGCTGTGCGTGAGCCGCGCCATGGCCAACGTGAAGAGGCCACCGCGGCAAACCGCCGAACAGCACGCTGGCGGAGGGGACACACGGACACGCCGTCAGCCCAACCGCAGGGACAGACGGACGCACGGACACACGGACACCCACCTGCCCGCGTCGGCGGCGAGGACCAGTGCCACGGTGGAAGCGCCGAGTCCGTCTCCGGCGCGCACGGCGTCCAGCGCTTTGCCGGTGCAATACGGCCCCGCCGTCTCACCTGCGCGGACACCACGGGGGTCAGCGCCGCGGCGGCGCCGGCACCGCGACCCCCACCCCGACACAACGCCGGCGCCATCGCTCACCCAGCACGGCCAACGCCAGGAACACGAAGGCGGCGCCGAGGACGCGCCGCTCGGTCCACGCCAGCGCCAGCAGTTGCCACACGGCCCCCGGTGGCGACTTGCGGCCGGGTGACGCCGCGGCGTGGGCCAATAGCACCGCGGCGACCGCGCCGTGGGTCAGCGCCACCCACGCTGGCGCGGCCGCGGCCAGGAGCGCCGGCGCGGTGCTGTCGGGCACCAGGAGGCTCCAGACGGTGATGACGATGGCGGGGACGACGGCGAGCGCCGCGGCGGCACCGCGGGGCCCCCCCCGGTGCCAGCAGCCGCGAGGCCGCGGTCAACGCCGGCAAACGCGCCGCGGCTTCCAGCCAAGGGGCCGCCGGGCCCGCGCGGGCCAGCGCCGGGGCCACACGGGCCAGCGCCGCCAGCAGCGCCGCGTCAACCAGCAGCAGGATGGCGGCCAAGCGGGCGGCGGGGAGCAGCGCCATGGAGGGGGCGCCGGGGAATGGCGGTGGCCACCAGGGGCCACCAGTGACCACCGGTGAGGCTCCCGGTGCTGTGCTCGGCAACCTGGGGGTGTCACCGGTGACCACCAGTGATCACCAGTGCTCCCAGTGCAGGTCACCAGTGACCACCAGTGATCACCACTGATCACCAGTGCGGGTCACCAGTGGCCACCAGTGCTCCCAGTGCAGCTCACCAGGGACCACCACTGATCACCAGTGACCACCAGCGCTCCCAGTGCGGCTCACCAGGGACCACCAGTAATCACCAGTAACACCAGTGTGGCTCAGCAGAGACCACCAGTGACCACCAGTGCGGGTCACCAGTGGCCACCAGTGCTCCCAGTGCAGGTCACCAGTGACCACCAGTGATCACCAGTGACCACCAGTGCTCCCAGTGCGGCTCAGCAGGGACCACCAGTGACCACCAGTGACCACCAGTGCGGGTCACCAGTGCTCCCAGTGCAGGTCACCAGTGACCACCAGTGACCACCAGTGACCACCAGTGCGGCTCACCAGGGACCACCAGTGACCACCAGTGACCACCAGTGCAGGTCACCATTGGCCACCAGTGCTCCCAGTGCAGGTCACCAGTGACCACCAGTGACCACCGGTGCAGCTCCCGGTGCTGTGCTCGGCAACCTGGGGATGTCACCAGTGACCACCAGTGACCACCAGTGACACCAGTGCAGCTCACCAGTGACCACCAGTGACCACCAGTGATCACCAGTGACACCAGTGCAGCTCACCAGTGACCACCAGTGATCGACACCAGTGTGGCTCACCAGTGACCACCAGTGACCACCAGTGACACCAGTGCAGGTCACCAGTGACCACCAGTGATCACCAGTTAACACCAGCGCTCCCAGTCCAGCCCCAGTCCCACCCGGTCCCACTCGGTCCCACCTGGTCGCGCCGGTCACTTTCACTTTCTCGGCCACGCCCCCTTTCCCAGCCCCTCCTCCCTTAGCTCACAGCCCCAGCCCCTCCCCTTCCCCGCGATTGGCGCCGCCGCACGCCCGCCCGCCAATGGCCGCCCGACGCCGCAATGACGTCACCGAGCGCCGGGCAGATCCCGGCTCCGGGGGTTGAAAACGAAAGCGCCGGATGCAGCGTGGGGGGGGGGGGGGGAACACGGAACAGGGGACCCCCGCGACCCCCATGGGACACCCCCGACCCCCCACCCCAGGTCCGGGACCCCCCCACCCCCCTGTGTTCCCCAACCCGGGGTCCCCACAGTCCCCGGGACCCCCGTGTCCTGCACGTCCCGGCGGGGACCCAGGCGTCCGGCGCCCTAGGGCCCCCCGGAGCTTGTCTGGTACCCGGTGTCCCCCACTCCCCGTGTCCCCCGTTCCCTTTGTCCCCCCGTTCCCTTTGTCCCCCGTTCTCTTTGTCCCCCACTCCCCGTGTCCCCCGTTCCCTTTGTCCCCCGTTCCCTTTGTCCCCCGTTCTCTTTGTCCCCCACTCCCCGTGTCCCCCCCTTCCCTTTGTCCCCCGCTTCCCGTGTTCCCCACTCCCCTTTGTCCCCCGTTCCCCGTGTCCCCCCGTTCCCCTTTGTCCCCCATTCCCTTTGTCCCCCCGTTCCCTTTGTCCCCCCCATTCCCCGTGTCCCCCGTTCCCTTTGCCCCCACTCCCCTTTGTCCCCCATTCCCTTTGTCCGCCACTCCCCGTGTCCCCCCGTTCCCTTTGTCCCCCCGTATCCCCCCGTTCTCTTTGTCCCCCCGTGTCCCCCACTCCCCGTGTCCCCCCATTCCCTTTGTCCCCCGTTCCCAGTGTCCCTCATACCGGTCACACTGCTCCTGGTGTCCCCAACACCCAGGGGACATTGTGGGGACACCCTGGGGACACCAGGGGACACTTGTCCACCCAGAGACACCTGGAGCAGGAGACACGGAGCACACAGGTGGGGTCCATGGGCTCCATGGGGGGATCTGGACCCACAGCCCATGGGCTCCATGGGGGGCGGGTCTGGACCCACAGCCCATGGGGTCCATGGGGTCTATGGGGGGATCTGGACCCACAGCCCATGGGGTCCATGGGGACGGATCTGGACCCACAGCCCATGGGGTCCATGGGGGGCGGGTCTGGACCCACAGCCCATGGGGTCCATGGGGGGATCTGGACCCACAGCCCATGGGGTCCATGGGGGATCTGGACCCACAGCCTATGGGGTCCATGGGGGGCGGATCTGGACCCACAGCCCATGGGCTCCAGGGGGTCCATGGGGGGCAGATCTGGACCCACAGCCCATGGGGTCCATGGGGGGCAGATCTGGACCCACAGCCCATGGGCTCCATGGGGGGATCTGGACCCACAGCCCATGGGCTCCATGGGGGGCGGGTCTGGACCCACAGCCCATGGGCTCCATGGGGGACAGATCTGGACCCACAGCCCATGGGGTCCATGGGGGGCAGATCTGGACCCACAGCCCATGGGCTCCATGGGGGGATCTGGACCCACAGCCCATGGGCTCCATGGGGGGCAGATCTGGACCCACAGCCCATGGGGTCCATGGGGGGTGGATCTGGACCCCCAGCCCATGGGGACACTGGGGACAGGGATGGGGACACTGGGATGGGGACACTGGGAATGGTGACACTGGGATGGGGTCACTGGGAACAGGGGTGGGGACCCTGGGATGGGGACACTGGGGACAGTGGTGGGGATACTGGGGACATTGGGGTCCATGGGGACAGGAATGGGGACACAGGACAGGGATGGGGACACTGGGGACACTGGGAATGGGGACACTGGGAGCAGGGATGGGGACATTGGGGACACTGGGGACAGGGACACTGGGATGGGGACAGGGATGGGGACACTGGGATGGGGACAGGGATGGGGACACTGGGAGCAGGGATGGGGACACTGGGAACAGGCGTGGGGACACTGGGATGGGGACAGTGGGGACACTGGGATGGAGACACTGGAGACAGTGGGGACAGGGATGGGGACATTTGGGACACTGGGGACATTGGGGGCAGGAGGGACCAGAGCTGTGGGGTGGGGGGACCCAGGAGATCCCAGGGGATCGGGGGTGGGGGGGGGGGGGTTGTGCTTGTCATGTGACACCCCCACCACCTCGTGTCTCGTGCATCTGCCTCCTCCCCCCCCGCCCTCCCCTCCCTCCCGCCCCGGACGCCTGGGTCCCCTCCCTGCCCCCCCCCGCCCCCCCATTACCTCACGCTGTTGAAATTCCTTGGCAGGAGCCGCCGTGGGGCTGGGCCAGGGTGACCCCCCCCCCCCGCCCCCCAACCTCTGCCCCACACGTCGCCCCAGCCCCACATATGCCCCACGGGCCCCCTCCCAGCCCCACATATGTGGGGCCCACCCAGCCCTTGGGCAATGACCAAAGCACCAGCCCTAGCCAAGGAACCCAGGCGTCCGGGCCCCCCTCCTGCCCCCCCCCCGCCCTGCCCCACACCCCAGGGACCCCGGCGTCCGGGCCCCCCACCCCCTCCTGACCCTGCCAGGCCTCGTGGCGAATGCACGTGCCCTTCCCCCCCCACGCCCCCCCCCACACTGTCCTTAGGGGACCCAGGTGTCCGGGATCCCCAACCCCCCCCCTCCACCACACCATCCATGTGGGACCCAGGCGTTCGGGATCCCCAACCCCCCCCACCCACTGTCCATGGGGGACCCAGGCATCCGGGATCCCCAACCCCCCCACCCACTGTCCATGGGGGACCCAGGCGTCCGGGATGCCCCCTTCTTCCCCCCCCCCCCCCCCCTTCCCAAACACCTTCTAGGGGGACGCAGGCGTCCGGGATCCCCCCTCCTCCACTTCCCCCCCCCCCCAAAACACATAGGGGACCCAGGCGTCCGGCTGACCCCTGCCCCCCCCGTAGTGGACCCAGGCGTCCGGCCAGGTTCCCCCCCCCCGCAGCGTGTTCTGCAGCACAAACAACAGTGGGGGGGGCGGGGGGGGGGAATGAGTCACAGCCCCAGTATGTTACTGGGAGCTATGGGGCAGGTGGCACTGGGGTTACTGGTGTCACTGGTGTCACTGGGCAGGTGACACTGGGGTTACTGGTGTCACTGGTGTCACTGGGACAGGTGACACTGGGGTTACCGGTGTCACTGGGAGCTGTGGGACAGGTGACACAGGGGTTGCTGGTGTCACTGGGAGCTGTGGGGCAGGTGTCACTGGGGTCACTGGGACAGGTGACACTGGTGTCACTGGTGTCACTGGGGCAGGTGACACTGGGGTTACTGGTGTCACTGGGAGCTGTGGGACAGGTGACACTGGTGTTACTGGTGTCACTGGGACAGGTGACACTGGTGTCACTGGTGTCACTGGGGCAGGTGACACTGTGGTTACTGGTGTCACTGGTGTCACTGGGACAGGTGACACTGGTGTCACTGGTGTCACTGGGGCAGGTGACACTGTGGTTACTGGTGTTACTGGTGTCACTGGGACAGGTGACACTGGGGTTGCTGGTGTCACTGGGAGCTGTGGGGCAGGTGGCACTGGGGATACTGGTGTCACTGGTGTCACTGGGCAGGTGACACTGCGGTTACTGGTGTCACTGGGACAGGTGTCACTGTGGTTACTAGTGTCACTGGGGTTACTGGTGTCACTGGGAGCTCTGGGACGGGTGACACTGGGGTTACTGGTGTCACTGGGACAGGTGACACTGGGGTTACTGGTGTCACTGGGAGCTCTGGGACAGGTGACACTGCGGTTACTGGTGTCACTGGGAGCACTGGGACAGACTGTGCTGCGTTACTGGTGTCACTGGAACAGGTGACACTGCGGTTACTGGTGTCACTGGGAGCTGTGGAACAGGTGACACTGGTGTCACTGGTGTCACTGGGACAGGTGTCACTGGGGTTACTGGTGTCACTGGGAGCTGTGGGACAGGTGACACTGCGGTTACTGGTGTCACTGGGACAGGTGTCACTGGTGTCACTGGGAGCACTGGGACAGACTGTGCTGCGTTACTGGTGTCACTGGGACAGGTGACACTGCAGTTACTGCTGTCACTGGGAGCTGTGGGACAGGTGACACTGGGGATACTGGTGTCACTGGTGTCACTGGGACAGGTGACACTGGTGTCACTGGTGTCACTGGGCAGGTGACACCGCAGTTACTGGTGTCACTGGGACAGGTGACACTGTGGTTACTGGTGTCACTGGGAGCACTGGGGCGGGTGTTACTGGTGTTACTGGTGTTACTGGGAGAGCCCCCCCGCTCTGGCAGCTGGACCCCACATCTGGCTGCCCCCGCCCAGATGTTTGGTTACCACGGCAACTGCAACCATAAACACACGGGGGGGGGCCGCCCGGACGCCTGAGTCCCCTCCCGAACGCCTGGGTCCCCTTTGCGGGGGGTCGAGGACTTGGGAGTCCCCGGACGCCTGGGTCCACCATGCGGGGAGGAGCTGTGGGGCTGGATTTGGGGGGCCCGGACGCCTGGGTCCCCCAAAGCTCATGGGGTGGCAGATGTGGGGCAGGTGCGTGGGATGTGGCTCCGCCCCCCAGGCCACGCCCCCCCCCCCCCCCCACCACGCCCCCAGCCCCGCCCCACAGCGGAGAGGGGACGGGAGGGACCGGCCACTGGGACTTACGGGTGTTACTGGTGTTGCTGGTGCTGGTGTTACTGGGATCGCTGGTGTTACTGGAGGTGACTGGGGTTGGGGTTACTGGGGGGTACTGGGTTTACTGGGGGTACTGGAGTTGGTGTTACTGGTGTTACTGGTGTGACTGGGGGTGACTGGAGTTGGTGTTGCTGGCATTACTGGTGTTACTGGTGTTACTGGAGTCGGTGTTGCTGGGGTTACTGGTGTTACTGGAGGTGACTGGAGTTGGTGTTGCTGGTGTTACTGGAGGTGACTGGAATTGGTGTTACTGGTGTTACTGGTGTGACTGGGGGTGACTGGAGTTGGTGTTGCTGGCATTACTGGTGTTACTGGGGGTACTGGAGTTGGTGTTGCTGGGGTTACTGGTGTTACTGGTGTGACTGGAGTTGGTGTTGCTGGCATTACTGGTGTTACTGGAGCTGGTGTTGCTGGGGTTACTGGTGTTACTGGTGTGACTGGAGTTGGTGTTGCTGGTGTTACTGGAGGTGACTGGAATTGGTGTTGCTGGGGTTACTGGTGTTACTGGAGGTGACTGGAGTTGGTGTTGCTGGTGTTACTGGAGGTGACTGGAATTGGTGTTGCTGGGGTTACTGGTGTTACTGGAGGTGACTGGAATTGGTGTTGCTGGGGTTACTGGTGTTACTGGTGTGACTGGAATTGGTGTTACTGGTGCGACTGGGGGTGACTGGAGTTGGTGTTCCCCACGTGTGTCCCATTGTCCCCTCAGTGTCTCAGGGGGTGTCCCCGTGTGCCCCCACGTGTCCCCACGTGTGTCCCTGTGTCCCCTCAGCGTCTCAGGGGTGTCCCCACGTGCCCACATGGGTGTCTGTGTGACCCCTGGGTGTCCCCACGTGCATCCCTGTGTCCCCATGCATGTCCCCTGGGTGTCCCCCTTGTGGTGTCCCCATGGGTGTCCCTGTGTCCCCTGGGTGTCCCCATGTGTCCCCTGGGTCTCCCTTGTAGTGTCCCTGTGTCCCTTGGGTGTCCCGCATGTGCGTCCCATTGTCCCCTCAGCATCTCAGGGGGTGTCCCCACGTGTGTCCCATTGTCCCCTCAGCGTCTCAGGGGCTGTCCCCATGTGTCCCCTGGGTGTCCCCATGGGCATCCCTGTATCCCCTGGGTGTCCCCACGTGTCCCCACGTGTCCCCACGTGTCCCCACGGGCATCCCTGTGTCCCCATGGGTGTCCCCTTGGGTGTCCCTGTGTCCCCATGTGTCCCCTGGGTCTCCCTTGTGGTGTCCGTGTGTCCCCTGGGGTGTCCCCACACGCGTCCCTGTGTCCCCATGGGTGTCTGTGTGTCCCCTGGGTATCCCTTGTGGTGTCCCTGTGTCCCCTGGGTGTCCCCTGGGTGTCCCCACGTGTGTCCCGTTGTCCCCTCAGCGTCTCGGGGGGTGTCCCCATGTGTCCCCACGCGCGTCCCATTGTCCCCTCAGTGTCTCAGGAGATGTCCCCATGTGTCCCCATGGGTGTCCCCATGTGTGTCCTATTATCCCCTCAGTGTCTCAGGAGATGTCCCCATGTGTCCCCATGGGTGTCCCCACGCGTGTCCCATTGTCCCCTCAGCATCTCAGGGGGTGTCCCCACATCTGTCCCATTGTCCCCTCAGCATCTTGGGGGGTGTCCCCCCGTGTCCCCCTTGGTGCCATCTGTCCCCCCCCCCCCAGGACGATGGCCCCTGGGCTGCGGCTGCTGCTGCTGGCGCTGGTGCTGCGGGGGGGGGACAGGGACGTCCCCGCTGTCCCCCCCGGGTCCCCCGTGCGGGGGCCGCGACGCTCGCTGCCATCTTGGGGCGGCTGCGGGAGCTCGAGGGACAAGTGCGCGCGCTGCAGGGACAGTGCGGGGACAGCGGGGGACCCCAGGCTGGCACCGGTACCGGGGAACATGGGGACATGGGGGGACATGGGGGATAGAGGGGTATGAGGGGACATGGGGGGATAGGGGGGACATGGAGACATGGAGGGACATGGGGACATGGGGTACGAGGGGACACGGGGGACGTGGGAGGACATGGGGACATGGGGGGTCATGGGGTATGAGGGGACATGGGGACGTGGGAGGACATGGGGACATGGGAGGGTCATGGGATATGAGGGGACATGGGGGGATAGGGGGACGTGGGGGGACATGGGAAGGTCATGGGATATGAGGGGACATGGGGGTGACATGGGGACATTGGGGATAGGGGGGACATGGGGGGACTGGAGGACATGGGGACATGGGAGGGTCATGGGATATGAGGGGACATGGGGCAACATGGGGACATTGGGGATAGAGGGACATGGGGACATGGGAGGGTCATGGGATATGAGGGGACATGGGGGGATAGGGGGACATGGGGGGATAGGGGGACATGGGGCATGGGAGGGTCATGGGATATGAGGGGACATGGGGGTATAGGGGGACACGGGGACATGGGAGCTCGAGGGACAAGTGCGCGCGCTGCAGGGACAGTGCGGGGACAGCGGGGGACCCCAGGCTGGCACCGGTACCAGGGGAAATGGGGGGGACATGGGGGATAGAGGGGTATGAGGGGACATGGGGGGACGGGGGGGACATGGGGATGGGGGGACAGGGGGACATGGGGGCATAGGGGGATATGGGGGGATAGGGGGGACATGGGAGGGTCATGGGATATGAGGGGACATGGGGGGGACATGGGGACATGGGATACAAGGGGACATGGAGGGATGGGGGACATGGGGACATGGCAACATGGGGGGGGCCTGGGGGATATGGGGACGTAGGTGGATAGAGGGACATGAGGGGATAGGGGCACATGGGAGGGACATGGGGGGACATGGGGACATGGGAGGGTCATGGGGTATGAGGGGACATGGGGATGTGGGGGGACATGGGGGATAGAGGGACATGGTGACATGGGGGTCAGACGGACATGGGGGTATAGTGGGACATGGGGATGTGGGGGCACATGGGGGGGACATGGGGACATGGGGGGATAGGGGGACATGGGGGGCACATGGGGGGATAGAGGGACATGGGGGGCCAGGGGGACATGGGATACGAGGGAACATGGGGGGATAGAGGGACATGAGGGGATAGGGGGACATGGGGGGGACAGGGGGATGTGGGGGGACATGGGGGGACATGGGCACATGGGGGGACAGGGGGGACATGGGGGCACATGGGGGGATAGAGGGACATGAGGGGATAGGGGGACATGGGGGGACAGGGGGATGTGGGGGGACATGGGGGGACATGGGGACATGGGAGGGTCATGGGGCATGAAGGGACATGTGGACGTGGGGGGGACACGGGGACATGGGGGGATATGGTGACACGGGTACCCGGTCACACGTGGGTGGTGACACTCGGGGTGTCACATGGGGGACCCCGTGACCTTGTGTCCCCCCCTCCCCCCCCCATTGTGTCCCCCACAGGACAAACGCTGGCGCGGGAGCTCTGTGACCCCCTGGCCGATGGCTGCGGCTGCCCCCCCCGTGTCCCCCCCCCGTGTCCCCCCCCCGTGTCCCCCCCCCGTGTCCCCCCCGGTGTCCCCCCCGTGTCCCCAGGGCTGCAGTGACCAGGGCCGCTGCCGGGGGGGTCGTTGCCACTGCTTTCCCGGCTTCACCGGCCCCTCGTGCGCCACCCCCGGCCTGTCCCCCCCGGCACCGGGGGTCCCCATTGTGCCCTCGGTATGTCCCCGAGGGTCCCCAAGTGTCCCCAGGGTCCCCCAGTGCTGTCCCTGTCCTCCCAGTGCTCTCCCAGGTGTCCCCAGATGTCCCGAGGGTCCCCAGGTGTCCCCAAGTGTCCCCAGTGTCCCCCGGTGTCCCCAGTGCTGTCCCCATCCTCCCAGTGTCCCCCAGTGCTCTCCCAGGTGTCCTCAGGTGTCCCCAGGGGTCCCTGAGTGTCCCCACATGTCCCCAGGGTCCACAGGTGTCCCCCAGTGCTGTCCCCATCCTCCCAGTGTCCCCCAGTGTCCCCAGTGCTCTCCCAGGTGTCCTCGAGTGTCCCCAAGGGTACCCAACTGTCCCAAGGGTCCCTGAGGGTCCCCAGGTCTCCCCCAAGGGTCCCCAGGTGTCCCCGAGTGTCCCCATCCTCCCAGTGTCCCTGAGTGTCCCCCAGTGCTCTCCCCATCCTCCCAGTGTCCCCCAGTGTCCCCTGGTGTCCCCATGGTGTCCCCATCCCATCGGTGCCCCATCCTGTGCTGTCCCCAGGGTGTCCCCATGGTGTCCCCAGGGTGTCCCCATCCCATCGGTGCCCCATCCTGTGCTGTCCCCAGGGTGTCCCCAGGGTGTCCCCATCCCATTGGTGCCCCATCCTGTGGTGTCCCCAGGGTGTCCCCATCCCCTCGGTGCCCCATCCCATGTTGTTCCCATGGTGTCCCCAGGGTGTCCCCATCCCAAGGGTCCCCCGTGTCCCCAAGTGTCCCCACTGACGCCGCCGTGTCCCCACAGAGATCCCGGCGGTGTCACCGCGCTTGGCCGCCCGCAACCAGACGTCGTTCCGTGTCACCTGGCCCCGCCCACCGGTGCCACCGGACGGTTACCGGGTGTCCCTTGTCCCCCTGGTGAGCTGGGGACGGGGACCGGGTGGGGACAGCTGGGGTGGGGACATTGCCGCGGTGGCCCCGACGTGGCCATTGTCCCCAGCACAAAGTGACGTTGGTGGCCACCTGCTGCAGCCCTGCTTGGGGACACCAGAACGGTGTCCCCAACATGTCCCCTGTGTCCCCAGAGTGGTTGAAGCCACTTGGGGATGGGGACATCTCCCCAGTGTGTCCCTTGTCCCCAGTGTCCCCAGCATGTCCCTTGTTCCCAGGATGAGCCGTGGTGGTGTCACCCATTAGGGAAGGGTCTCCCCAGTGTCCCCAACATGTCCCTTGTCCCCATTGTCCCCAGTGTGTCCCTTGTCCCCAGTGTGTCCCTTGTCACCATTGTCCCCAGCGTGTCCCTTGTCCCCAGCATGTCCCTTGTCCCCAGGACGAGCCATGGTGGTGTCACCCATTAGGGACGAGTCTCCCCAGCGTGTCCCTTGTCCCCAGCGTGTCCCTTGTCCCCATTGTCCCCAGCATGTCCCTTGTCCCCAGGATGAGCCGTGGTGGTGTCACCCATTAGGGACGGGTCTCCCCAGTGTTCCCAGCATGTCCTTTGTCCCCATTGTCCCCAGCGTGTCCCTTGTCCCCAGTGTCCCCAACATGTTCCTTGTCCCCAGTGTCCCCAGTGTGTCCCTTGTCCCCAGCGTGTCCCTTGTCCCCAGGATGACCCGTGGTGGTGTCACCCATTAGGGACGGGTCTCCCCAGTGTCCCCAACATGTCCTTTGTCCCCATTGTCCCCAGTGTGTCCCTTGTCCCCAGTGTCCCCAACATGTTCCTTGTCCCCAGTGTCCCCAGTGTGTCCCTTGTCCCCAGCGTGTCCCTTGTCCCCAGGATGACCCGTGGTGGTGTCACCCATTAGGGACGGGTCTCCCCAGTGTCCCCAACATGTCCTTTGTCCCCATTGTCCCCAGTGTGTCCCTTGTCCCCAGTGTCCCCAACATGTTCCTTGTCCCCAGTGTCCCCAGTGTGTCTCTTGTCCCCAGCATGTCCCTTGTCCCCAGGATGACCCGTGGTGGTGTCACCCATTAGGGATGGGTCTCCCCAGTGTCCCCAACATGTCCTTTGTCCCCATTGTCCCCAGTGTGTCCCTTGTCCCCATTGTCCCCAGTGTGTCCCTTGTCCCCAGTGTCCCCAACATGTCCCTTGTCCCCAGTGTCCCCAGTGTGTCCCTTGTCCCCAGGACGAGCCGTGGTGGTGTCACCCATTAGGGATGGGTCTCCCCAGTGTCCCCAACATGTCCTTTGTCCCCATTGTCCCCAGCGTGTCCCTTGTCCCCAGTGTCCCCAATGTGTCCCTTGTCCCTAGGACGAGCCAGCAGCCATGAGCACCCACGAGCTGCCCGGCTCCGCTGTCACCTTTGAGGTGACAGGGTTGTCACCCGGTCACACCTTCGAGCTCTTCGTCCAACCCCAACGGGACCAGCACCTCGGGGCGCCCGGGACCCTGCGCGTCCGCACCCGTACGTGTCACCCGCGGGGACAGCGAGGGGACAACGCGGGGACGGGGACGGTGTGGGGACAACATGTGGATGGGGACGGTGTGGGGACAACGTGGGGATGGGGACGGCATGGGGATGGGGACAGGGGTGGGGACAACGTGGGGATGGGGACAACGTGGGGATGGGGACAACACGGGGAAGGGGACAGGGGTGGGGACAACATGAGGGTGGGGACAACATGGGCATGGGGATGGCTGTGGGCATGGGGACAACACGGACATTGGGGGTCCGTGTGTCCCCCCCACAGGTCCGTGTGTCCCCCCCACAGGTCCGTGTGTCCCCCCTTGGTCCGTGTGTCCCCCCACGGGTCCGTGTGTCCCCCATGGTTCGTGTGTCCCCCGGGTCCGTGTGTCCCCGCATCCCCTGGTCCTTCCCCGTGTGTCCCTCCGTTGTCTGGGTGTGTGTCCCCCGTCTGTCCCAGTGCGTCCGTCTGTCCCCGTCCCTCCCCATGTCCCCCCACTGGGCCCTGGCAGACGTTTGGGGACACGTTGGTGACGTTTGGGGACACGTTGGTGACACGGGTCCCCTTTGCTCTCACAGTGCTCGCCCAGACCCCCCCTGCCCGCAGGGGAACTCCGGGGTCCTCTCAGCGTCCTCTGGGGTCCCCAGCGTCAGCGGTGGCCCCAATGTCCCCACCAGCCCGAGGGGCTGCAGCGTCACCAGGGTCACCGGGGTCCCTGGGATCACCGGCATCACCGGATGTGTCCCTGGGGTCACCGGGGTCCTCAGGGTCCCCAGCGGCCCCAGCACCTCCAAGGTCACCAGGATCCCCAGTATCTCGAGGGTCCCCAGCGTCCCCGAGGTCCCCAGAGTCCCCAAGGTCCCCAGAGGCACCAGCATCCCCAAGGTCACCTGCATCTCCAGGGTCCCCAAGGTCACCAGTGTCCCCAATGTCACCAGCGTCCCCAAGGTCCTCGGGGTCCCCAGCTTCCCCAAGGTCCCCAGAGGCACCAGCGTCCCCAAAGTCCCCGGGGTCCCCAAAGTCCCCAGAGTCCCCAGCGTCCCCAAGGTCCCCAGAGACACCAGCGTCCCCAATGTCACCTGCATCTCCAGGGTCCCCAAGGTCCCCAGTGTCCCCATCATCCCCAAGGTCCCCAGCGTCCCCAATGTCCCCAGAGGCACCAGCGTCCCCAATGTCCCCAGAGGCACCAGCGTCCCCAATGTCACCAGCATCCCCGAGGTCCCCAGAGGCTCCAGCATCCCCAAGGTCCCCAGAGGCACCAGCATCCCCGAAGTCCCCAGAGTCCCCAGCGTCCCCAATGTCACCTGCATCTCCAGGGTCCCCAAGGTCCCCAGCGTCCCCAAAGTCCCCAGAGTCCCCATTGTCCCCAATGTCCCCAGAGTCCCCATCGTCCCCAAGGTCCCCAGTGTCCCCAGCATTCCCATCATCCCCAAGGTCCCCAGAGTCCCCATTGTCCCCAAGGTTCCCGGTGTCCCCAGCATCCCCATCGTCCCCAAGGTCCCCAGAGTCCCCATCGTCCCCAAGGTCCCCAGAGGCACCAGCATCCCCATTGTCCCCAGAGTCCCCATTGTCCCCAAGGTCCCCAGAGTCCCCATCATCCCCAGCGCCACCGCAGCCCCCCGCGTCCCCCCCATCCCCATTGTCCCCGCTGTCCCCAGTACTCCCAGGTGGCCCGTCCCTGCCCGACCTGCTGGCCAAACTCTCCTCCTATAACGGCTCCTTGCTGCAGCGCCTGGAGAGCCACCTGCGGGCCACCAACTTCCCCCTGCGTGGCAACCAAACGGTGCCGGCGGTGGCCCGCGCCATCCTCTCCTACCTGCTCCGCCGCAGCCCGGCGCTGCTCCGGCACCCCAAACCAGCTCCGGCGCCAGGCGGCGTGGGGGAGGCGCTGGTGGAGCTGGACGGGCTGCGTGGCCACGTGGACTCCGTGGTGATCCGGTACCGGCTCCTGGACGAGGCGGCGGCGGCGCCCGAGGGGGAGCTGAGGGTGCCGGGGGACACGGCGGCCGTTCGGCTGCCGGGGTTGGTGCCGGGGGGCCGGTACCGGGTGGAGGTGCACGGCATGGCAAAGGGACGCGTCTCCAAGTCCTACAGCTTCCTGGTGACGGCAGGTGGGGGACGGGGACACGGGGACGTGGGGACATGGGGACGTGGGGTTGGGGACATGGGGATGGGGACATGGTGGCGTGGGGACAGGGACAGGGACGTGGGGACGGGGACAGGGACGTGGGGATGGGGACATGGGGACGGGGACGTGGAGATGGGGACATGGTGGAGTGGGGACGGGGACAGAGATGTGGGGATGGGGACATGGGGATGGGGACATGGGGACGGGGATGGGGACACGGTGCGTGGGGATAGGGATGGGAACGTGGGGACGGGGATGTGGTGGCATGGGAACGGGGACATGGGAACGGGGACATGGTGGCGTGGGGGCGGGGACGTGGGGACGGGGACGCGGTGGTGTGGGGATGGGGATATGGGGATGGAGACGCGGGGACGGGGACGCGGGGGTGGGGACGGCGCGTGACCGCTCTTTGGGCTCAGGGGAGGGTGGCACTGAGGAGCCCCCGCTGGGCTGGGAGCGCACGTACGAGATGGAGCTCACGGAGCCACAAGGTGCCGTCACCAAAACAGGTACAGTGGGGGGGGCGGTGGCACCAGGGGGGAGGTGGGTGGTCGGGGGTTCTGGTCTTGGTAGATGAGATGGGGATGGAGTTTGGGTGGGTGGTTGGGTGGTGGTTTGGGTGATGGGTGGGTGGGTGGATGATGGATGGAAGGTTGGGTAGATGGGTGGATGGATGGAAGGATGGATGGATGATGGTTCGATCGATGGAAGGTTGGATAGATGGGTGGGTGGGAGGATGGGTGGATGCTTGGATGGGTAGATGAGATGATGGATGGATGGATGGATGATGGACGGATGGAAGAAGGATGGATGATGGTTTGATTGAAGGTTTGATAGGTGGGTAGAAAGGTGGATGGATGGATGGACTGATTGATGGAAGGTTGGGTAGATGGGTGGGTGGAAGGATGGGTGGATGGATGGATGGATTGACTGACGGAAGATTGGATTGATGGAAGGTGGATGGATTGATGGATGGATTGATGTAACGTTGGATGGATGGATGGAAGGATGATGGTTGGACTCATGGAAGGTTGGGTAGATGGGTGGATGATGGATGGATGGATGGATGATGGTTTGACTGATGTAAGGTTGGATGGAAGGTGGATAGATGGATGATGGTTTGACTGACGGAAGGTTGGATGGATGTAAGGTGGATGGATGATGGATGGATGATGGATGGAAGGTTGGGTAGATGGATGGATGGAAGGATGGGTGGATGGATGATGGTTTGACTGACGGAAGGTTGGGTGGATGGATTGATGGATGGATGGATGATGGATGGATTGATGGATGGATGGATGATGGTTGGACTCATGGAAGGTTGGGTAGATGGGTGGATGGAAGGTTGGATGGATGGATGGATGATGGTTTGACTGATGGAATGTTGGATGGATGGAAGGTGGATGGATCATGGGTGGATTGATGGAAGGTTGGATGGATGGATGATGGATGGATGGATGATGGATGATGGTTGGATGATGGTTGGACTGACGTAAGGTTGGATGGAAGTGGCTGCATGGAATAGCCAGACGGACTCGCGGGCGGGTGCATCTCCATCCCCCGCATTGTCCCGTCCCCAACGCAGCGCCGGCCCCTCCGGTCGAGGAACCGCCACCGCGGCCCCGCCTGGGCGAGCTGGTGGTCACCAACGTCACCGCGAGCTCGGTGCAGCTGCGCTGGAGCGTCCCCGAGGGCACCTTCGACTCCTTCACCGTGCAGTACCGGGGCGCGCAGGGACAACCCCAAGCGCTGGCCGTGGATGGTGGGTCCCGCACGGTGACCGTGACGGGGTTGTCACCGTCCCGCCGCTACAAGTTCAACCTGTACGGACTGTGGGGCCAGAAGAGGGTCGGGCTGGTCTCCACCGACGCCGTCACAGGTCAGGGTGAAGCCGGGTCCCATCCGTGTCCACCGTGGGTGTCAGGAGACTTGGGGGGCTCTTTGACCATGAGGGACGTGGGACCATCTGGCCCGTGGTTCGGTGCTGGGGGCGGGTCAAAGGGTTGTGGGTATGGAAGGGTGGGTGGTGATTGGCCAAAAGGGTGGTAGGGTGGTGGGGAGGTAGATGAACTGGGATTGGATGGGATTGGGTGGATGGATCATGAATGGATGGGATTGGGTGGGTAGACCATGGATGGATGGGATTGGGTGGATGGATGGGATTGGGTGGATCATGGATGGATAGATGTGTGGATGCCCTGTTGGGACTGGATAGATCATGGATGGATGGGATTGGGTGGATGGACCACGGATGGATGGGATTGGGTGGGTGGATGGGATTGGGTAGATGGATCATGGATGGATGGGATTGGATGGGTGGACCATGGATGGATAGATGAACTGTTGGGATTGGACAGATCAGGGATGTGATGGGATTGGGTGGATGGACCATGGATGGATGGACCATGGATGGATGGGATTGGGTGGATGGACCATGGATGGATGGGATTGGGTGGATGGATGATGGATGGGCGATAGATGGGTGGTGATGGATGGTGGGTGATGGATGGAGGATGGATGGATGGGATTGGGTGGATGGATTATGGATGGATGATGAATGGATGATTGATGGATGATGGATGATGGATGGATGGTATTGGGTGGATGGACCATGGATGGATGGGATTGGGTGGATAGATCATTGGTGGATGGGATTGGGTGGATGGATGATGGATGGATGATGGATGATGGATGGATGATGGATGGATGATGGATGGATGGGATTGGGTGGATGGACCGTGGACGGATGGGATTGGGTGGATGGATGACGGATGCAGAACTGCCCGTCCCCAGCGTCCCCTGCATCGCGTTGTCCCCGTTGCAGCTCCGGCCCCACCAACGCAGGACCCCCCATCCCCGCCCCACCTTGGGGAGCTGACGGTGACCCACGTGGGCCCCGACTCGGTGCAGCTGCAGTGGAGCGTCCCCGAGGGCACCTTTGACTCCTTCACGCTGCAGTACCGGGATGCACAGGGGCAGCCGCAGGTGCTGCCCGTGGCCGGGGGGTCCCGCACGGTGACCGTGCCGGGGCTGGCACCGTCCCGCCGCTACAAGTTCAACCTGTACGGGCTGTGGGGCCGCCAGCGGCTCGGACCCGTCTCCATGGACACTGTCACAGGTGAGGGCTCTGCTGGCCCCTCCGGGTCCCCATGGGGCTCTGGGGTGGGGCAGCGGGGGCTGGGGGGGGCGGAGGGGGGGATTGGGTGGGGGTGGGATGGGGATGGGATGGATGATGGATGATGGATGATGGATGGATGGGATTGGGTGGGTGGATCATGGATGGATGGGATTGCGTGGGTGGACCATGGATGGATGGGATTGGGTGGATGGATGATGTATGATGGATGGATGATGGATGGATTGGATTGGGTGGGTGGACCATGGGTGAATGGACCATGGATGGATGAGATTGGGTGGATGGATGATGGATGGTCGGTGATGGATGGTGGGTGATGGATGAGGATGGATGGATGGGATTGGGTGGATGCATGATGGATGATGTATGGACCATGGATGGATGGGATTGGGTGGATGGATGATGGGTGATGGATGGATGATGAATAGATGATTGATGGATGGGATTGGGTGGATGGACCCTGGACGGATGGGATTGGGTGGATAGATGATGGATGCAGAACTGCCCGTCCCCAGCGTCCCCTGCATCGCGTTGTCCCCGTTGCAGCTCCGGCCCCACCAACGCAGGACCCCCCATCCCCGCCCCACCTTGGGGAGCTGACGGTGACCCACGTGGGCCCCGACTCGGTGCAGCTGCAGTGGAGCGTCCCCGAGGGCACCTTTGACTCCTTCACGCTGCAGTACCGGGATGCACAGGGGCAGCTGCAGGTGCTGCCCGTGGCCGGGGGGGTCCCGCACGGTGACCGTGCCGGGGCTGGCACCGTCCCGCCGCTACAAGTTCAACCTGTACGGGCTGTGGGGCCGCAAGAGGCTCGGACCCGTCTCCATGGACACTGTCACAGGTGAGGGCTCTGCTGGCCCCTCCGGGTCCCCATGGGGCTCTGGGGTGGGGCAGCGGGGGCTGGGGGGGATGGGGTGGGGGATGGGGTGGGGGATGGGTGGGGGTGGTGTGGGTCGGTGATGGATGGATGATGGATGGATCATGGATGGATGGGATTGGGTGGATGGATGATGGATGATGGATGGATGGGATTGGGTGGATGGATGATGGATGATGGATGGACCACGGATGGATGGGATTGGGTGGATGGATGATGGATGGTTGATGGATGGATGGGATTGGGTGGATGGATGATGGATGGACCATGGATGGATGGGATTGGGTGGTTGGACCATGGGTGGATGGACCATGGATGGATGGGATTGGGTGGATGGATGATGGATGGGCGATCGATGGTCAGTGATGGGTGGTGGGTGATGGATGGACCATGGATGGATGGGCTTGGGTGGATGGATGATGGATGATGGATGGACCATGGATGGATGGGATTGGGTGGATGGACCCTGGATGGATGGGATTGGGTGGGTGGACCATGGGTGGATGGACCATGGATGGATGGGATTGGGTGGATGGATGATGGGTGATGGATGGATGATGAATAGATGATTGATGGATGATGGATGATTGATGGATGGGATTGGGTGGATAGATGATGGATGCAGAACTGCCTGTCCCCAGCGTCCCCTGCATCGCGTTGTCCCCGTTGCAGCTCCGGCCCCACCAACGCAGGACCCCCCGTCCCCGCCCCACCTTGGGGAGCTGACGGTGACCCACGTGGGCCCCGACTCGGTGCAGCTGCAGTGGAGCGTCCCCGAGGGCACCTTTGACTCCTTCACGCTGCAGTACCGGGATGCACAGGGGCAGCCGCAGGTGCTGCCCGTGGCCGGGGGGTCCCGCACGGTGACCGTGCCGGGGCTGGCACCGTCCCGCCGCTACAAGTTCAACCTGTACGGGCTGTGGGGCCGCCAGCGGCTCGGACCCGTCTCCATGGACACTGTCACAGGTGAGGGCTCTGCTGGCCCCTCCGGGTCCCCATGGGTTTCTGGGGTGGGGCAGCGGGAGCTGGGGGGGGGCGGGATGGGGGATGGGTTGGGGGGATGGGTGGGGGTGGGGTTGGTGATGGATGGATGATGGATGGATGATGGATGGATGATGGATGGATGATGGATGGATGGGATTGGGTGGATGGATGATGGATGGATGGGATTGGGTGATGGATTATGGATGGTTGATGGATGGATGGGATTGGGTGGATGGATGATGGTTGATGGATGGATGGGATTGGGTGGATGGACCATGGATGGATGGGATTGGGTGGATAGATCATTGGTGGATGGGATTGGGTGGATGGATGATGGATGGATGATGGATGATGAATGATGTATGGACCATGGATGGATGGGATTGGGTGGGTGGACCATGGGTGGATGGGATTGGGTGGATAGATCATTGGTGGATGGGATTGGGTGGATGGATGATGGATGATGGATGATGGATGATGGATGGACCATGGATGGATGGGATTGGGTGGATGGATGATGGATGGATGATGGATGGATGATGGATGGATGATGGATGGATGGGATTGGGTGGATGGATGATGGATGGATGATGGATGGATGATGGATGGATGGGATTGGGTGGATGGACCCTGGATGGATGGGATTGGGTGGATGGATGACGGCTGCAGAACTGCCCGTCCCCAGCGTCCCCTGCATCGCGTTGTCCCCGTTGCAGCTCCGGCCCCACCAACGCAGGACCCCCCATCCCCGCCCCACCTTGGGGAGCTGACGGTGACCCACGTGGGCCCCGACTCGGTGCAGCTGCAGTGGAGCGTCCCCGAGGGCACCTTTGACTCCTTCACGCTGCAGTACCGGGATGCACAGGGGCAGCCGCAGGTGCTGCCCGTGGCCGGGGGGTCCCGCACGGTGACCGTGCCGGGGCTGGCACCGTCCCGCCGCTACAAGTTCAACCTGTACGGGCTGTGGGGCCGCAAGAGGCTCGGACCCGTCTCCATGGACACTGTCACAGGTGAGGGCTCTGCTGGCCCCTCCGGGTCCCCATGGGGCTCTGGGGTGGGGCAGTGGGAGCTGGGGGTGGGGCGGGGTGGGGGATGGGGTGGGGGTGGGATGGGGATGGGATGGATGATGGATGGATGATGGATGATGGATGATGGATGGATGGGATTGGGTGGGTGGACCATGAATGGATGGGATTGGGTGGATGGATGATGGATGATGGATGATGGATGGATGATGGATGGATGACGGATGGATGGGATTGGGTGGGTGGACCATGGGTGGACCATGGGTGGATGATGGATGGATGATGGATGGATGATGGATGGATGATGGACGGTGGGTGATGGATGATGGATGGATGATAGATGATGGATGATTGATGGATGATGGATGGACCACGGATGGATAGGACTGGGTGGATGGACCATGGACGGAAGGGATTGGGTGGATGGATCATGGGTGGATGGGATTGGGTGGATGGATGATGGATGATGGATGGACCCTGGATGGATGGGATTGGGTGGATGGATGATGGGTGATGGATGGATGATGAATAGATGATTGATGGTGCATGAATGATGGATGGATGGGATTGGGTGGATGGATGGCGGATAGAGAACTGCCCGTCCCCGGCGTCCCCTGCATCGCGTTGTCCCCGTTGCAGCTCCGGCCCCACCAACGCAGGACCCCCCATCCCCGCCCCACCTTGGGGAGCTGACGGTGACCCACGTGGGCCCCGACTCGGTGCAGCTGCAGTGGAGCGTCCCCGAGGGCACCTTTGACTCCTTCACGCTGCAGTACCGGGATGCACAGGGGCAGCCGCAGGTGCTGCCCGTGGCCGGGGGGTCCCGCACGGTGACCGTGCCGGGGCTGGCACCGTCCCGCCGCTACAAGTTCAACCTGTACGGGCTGTGGGGCCGCCAGCGGCTCGGACCCGTCTCCATGGACACTGTCACAGGTGAGGGCTCTGCTGGCCCCTCCGGGTCCCCATGGGGCTCTGGGGTGGGGCAGCGGGAGCTGGTGGGGGGCGGGGTGGGGGATGGGGTGGGGGATGAGTGGAGGTGGGGTTGGTGATGGATGGGTGATGGATGGGTGATGGATGGGTGATGGATGGGTGATGGATGATGGATGGATGGGATTGGGTGGATGGATAATGGATGGATGGGATTGGGTGGATGGATGATGGATGGACCATGGATGGATGGGATTGGGTGGATGGATGATGGTTGATGGATGGATGATGGATGATGGACCATGGACGAATGGGATTGGGTGGATGGACCATGGACGGATGGGATTGGGTGGATGGATGACGGATGGACCATGGATGGATGTGATTGGGTGGATGGATGACGGATGGACCATGGATGGATGGGATTGGGTGGATAGATCATTGGTGGATGGGATTGGGTGGATGGATGATGGATGGATGATGGATGATGTATGGACCATGGATGGATGGGATTGGGTGGATGGATGATGGATGGATGATGGATGGATGATGGATGAATGATGGATGGATGGGATTGGGTGGATGGACCATGGATGGATGGGATTGGGTGGATGGATGATGGATGCAGAACTGCCTGTCCCCGGCATCCCCTGCATCGCGTTGTCCCCGTTGCAGCTCCGGCCCCACCAACGCAGGACCCCCCATCCCCGCCCCACCTTGGGGAGCTGACGGTGACCCACGTGGGCCCCGACTCGGTGCAGCTGCAGTGGAGCGTCCCCGAGGGCACCTTTGACTCCTTCACGCTGCAGTACCGGGATGCACAGGGGCAGCTGCAGGTGCTGCCCGTGGCCGGGGGGTCCCGCACGGTGACCGTGCCGGGGCTGGCACCGTCCCGCCGCTACAAGTTCAACCTGTACGGGCTGTGGGGCCGCAAGAGGCTCGGACCCGTCTCCATGGACACTGTCACAGGTGAGGGCTCTGCTGGCCCCTCCGGGTCCCCATGGGGCTCTGAGGTGGGGCAGCGGGGGCTGGGGGGGGGCGGGGTGGGGGATGGGATGGGGATGAGTGGGGGTGGGGTGGGTGGGTGATGGATGGATGATGGATGATGGATGATGGATGATGGATGATGGATGATGGATGATGGATGATGGATGGATGATGGATGATGGATGGGATTGGGTGGGTGGACCATGGGTGGATAGATCATGGATGGATGGGATTGGGTGGATGGACCATGGATAGATGGGATTGGGTGGGTGGACCATGGATGATGGATGGATGATGGATGGATGGGATTAGGTGGGTTTACCATGGGTGGATAGATCATGGATGGATGGGATTGGGTGGGTGGATCATGGATGGATGGCATTGGGCGGGTGGACCATGGGTGGATGGACCATGGATGGATGGGATTGGGTGGATAGATGATGGATGGATGGGATTGGGTGGATGGATGATGGATGGATGATGGATGGATGATGGATGGATGATGGATGGATGATGGATGGATGGGATTGGGTGGATGGATGATGGATGGATGGGATTGGGTGATGGATTATGGATGGTTGATGGATGGATGGGATTGGGTGGATGGATGATGGTTGATGGATGGATGGGATTGGGTGGATGGACCATGGATGGATGGGATTGGGTGGATAGATCATTGGTGGATGGGATTGGGTGGATGGATGATGGATGGATGATGGATGATGGATGATGTATGGACCATGGATGGATGGGATTGGGTGGGTGGACCATGGGTGGATGGGATTGGGTGGATAGATCATTGGTGGATGGGATTGGGTGGATGGATGATGGATGATGGATGATGGATGATGGATGATGGATGGACCATGGATGGATGGGATTGGGTGGATGGATGATGGATGGATGATGGATGGATGATGGATGGATGATGGATGGATGGGATTGGGTGGATGGATGATGGATGGATGATGGATGGATGGGATTGGGTGGATGGACCCTGGATGGATGGGATTGGGTGGATGGATGACGGCTGCAGAACTGCCTGTCCCCAGCGTCCCCTGCATCGCGTTGTCCCCGTTGCAGCTCCAGCCCCACCAACGCAGGACCCCCCATCCCCGCCCCACCTTGGGGAGCTGACGGTGACCCACGTGGGCGCCGACTCGGTGCAGCTGCAGTGGAGCGTCCCCGAGGGCACCTTTGACTCCTTCACGCTGCAGTACCGGGATGCACAGGGGCAGCCGCAGGTGCTGCCCGTGGCCGGGGGGTCCCGCACGGTGACCGTGCCGGGGCTGGCACCGTCCCGCCGCTACAAGTTCAACCTGTACGGGCTGTGGGGCCGCCAGCGGCTCGGACCCGTCTCCATGGACACTGTCACAGGTGAGGGCTCTGCTGGCCCCTCCGGGTCCCCATGGGGCTCTGGGGTGGGGCAGCGGGGGCTGGGGGGGGCAGGGTGGGGGATGGGGTGGGGGATGGGTGGGGGTGGGGTGGGTCGGTGATGGATGATGGATGGATGATGGATGATGGATGGATGGGATTGGGTGGATGGATGATGGATGGATGGGATTGGGTGGATGGATGATGGATGATGGATGGACCACGGATGGATGGGATTGGGTGGATGGATGATGGATGGTTGATGGATGGATGGGATTGGGTGGATGGATGATGGATGGACCATGGATGGATGGGATTGGGTGGTTGGACCATGGGTGGATGGACCATGGATGGATGGGATTGGGTGGATGGATGATGGATGGGCGATGGATGGTCGGTGATGGGTGGTGGGTGATGGATGGAGGATGGATGGATGGGCTTGGGTGGATGGATGATGGATGATGGATGATGGATGGACCATGGATGGATGGGATTGGGTGGGTGGACCATGGGTGGATGGGATTGGGTGGATGGATGATGGGTGATGGATGGATGATGAATAGATGATTGATGGATGATGGATGATTGATGGATGGGATTGGGTGGATGGATGATGGATGCAGAACTGCCCGTCCCCTGTGTCCCCTGCATCGCGTTGTCCCCGTTGCAGCTCCGGCCCCACCAACGCAGGACCCCCCATCCCCGCCCCACCTTGGGGAGCTGACGGTGACCCACGTGGGCCCCGACTCGGTGCAGCTGCAGTGGAGCGTCCCCGAGGGCACCTTTGACTCCTTCACGCTGCAGTACCGGGATGCACAGGGGCAGCCGCAGGTGCTGCCCGTGGCCGGGGGGTCCCGCACGGTGACCGTGCCGGGGCTGGCACCGTCCCGCCGCTACAAGTTCAACCTGTACGGGCTGTGGGGCCGCCAGCGGCTCGGACCCGTCTCCATGGACACTGTCACAGGTGAGGGCTCTGCTGGCCCCTCCGAGTCCCCATGGGGCTCTGGGGTGGGACAGCGGGAGCTGGGGGGGGCGGGGTGGGGGATGGGGTGGGGCATGAGTGGGGGTGGGGTTGGTGATGGATGTATGATGGATGGATGGATGATGGATGGGTGGTGGATGGGTGATGGATGATGGATGGAGGGGATTGGATGGATGGACCATGGACGGATGGGATTGGGTGGATGGATGACGGATGGACCATGGATGGATGGGATTGGGTGGATAGATCATTGGTGGATGGGATTGGGTGGATGGATGATGGATGGATGATGGATGATGGATGATGTATGGACCATGGATGGATGGGATTGGGTGGATGGATGATGGATGGATGATGGATGGATGATGGATGGATGATGGATGGATGATGGATGGATGATGGATGATGGATGGATGGGATTGGGTGGATGGATGATGGATGCAGAGCTGCCTGTCCCCAGCGTCCCCTGCATCGCGTTGTCCCCGTTGCAGCTCCGGCCCCACCAACGCAGGACCCCCCATCCCCGCCCCACCTTGGGGAGCTGACGGTGACCCACGTGGGCCCCGACTCGGTGCAGCTGCAGTGGAGCGTCCCCGAGGGCACCTTTGACTCCTTCACGCTGCAGTACCGGGATGCACAGGGGCAGCCGCAGGTGCTGCCCGTGGCCGGGGGGTCCCGCACGGTGACCGTGCCGGGGCTGGCACCGTCCCGCCGCTACAAGTTCAACCTGTACGGGCTGTGGGGCCGCCAGCGGCTCGGACCCGTCTCCATGGACACTGTCACAGGTGAGGGCTCTGCTGGCCCCTCCGGGTCCCCATGGGGCTCTGGGGTGGGGCAGCGGGAGCTGGGGGGGGGCGGGATGGGGGATGGGGTGGGGGGATGGGTTGGGATGGGGTGGGTGGATAATGGATGATGGATGGATGATGGATGATGGATGATGGATGATGAATGGATGATGGATGATGGATGGATTGGATTGGGTGGGTGGACCATGTGTGTATGGACCATGGATGGATGGGATTTGGGTGGATGGATGATGGATGGGCGATGGATGGGCGGTGATGGATGGTGGGTGATGGATGGATGATGGATGGATGGGATTGGGTGGATGGATGATGGATGGACCATGGATGGATGGGATTGGGTGGATGGACCTTGGGTGGATGGATGATGGTTGGACCATGGATGGATGGGATTGGGTGGATGGATGATGGTTGATGGATGGATGGGATTGGGTGGATGGACCATGGATGGATGGGATTGGGTGGATAGATCATTGGTGGATGGGATTGGGTGGATGGATGATGGATGGATGATGGATGATGGATGATGTATGGACCATGGATGGATGGGATTGGGTGGGTGGACCATGGGTGGATGGGATTGGGTGGATAGATCATTGGTGGATGGGATTGGGTGGATGGATGATGGATGGATGATGGATGATGGATGATGGATGGACCATGGATGGATGGGATTGGGTGGATGGATGATGGATGGATGATGGATGGATGATGGATGGATGATGGATGGATGGGATTGGGTGGATGGATGATGGATGGATGATGGATGGATGGGATTGGGTGGATGGACCCTGGATGGATGGGATTGGGTGGATGGATGACGGCTGCAGAACTGCCTGTCCCCAGCGTCCCCTGCATCGCGTTGTCCCCGTTGCAGCTCCAGCCCCACCAACGCAGGACCCCCCATCCCCGCCCCACCTTGGGGAGCTGACGGTGACCCACGTGGGCCCCGACTCGGTGCAGCTGCAGTGGAGCGTCCCCGAGGGCACCTTTGACTCCTTCACGCTGCAGTACCGGGATGCACAGGGGCAGCTGCAGGTGCTGCCCGTGGCCGGGGGGTCCCGCACGGTGACCGTGCCGGGGCTGGCACCGTCCCGCCGCTACAAGTTCAACCTGTACGGGCTGTGGGGCCGCCAGCGGCTCGGACCCGTCTCCATGGACACTGTCACAGGTGAGGGCTCTGCTGGCCCCTCCGGGTCCCCATGGGGCTCTGGGGTGGGGCAGCGGGAGCTGGGGGGGGCGGGGTGGGGGATGGGGTGGGGGTGGGATGGGGATGGGATGGATGATGGATGGATGATGGATGATGGATGATGGATGGATGGGATTGGGTGGGTGGACCATGAATGGATGGGCTTGGGTGGATGGATGATGGATGATGGATGATGGATGGATGATGGATGGATGACGCATGGATGGGATTGGGTGGGTGGACCATGGGTGGACCATGGGTGGATGATGGATGGATGATGGACGGTGGGTGATGGATGATGGATGGATGATAGATGATGGATGATTGATGGATGATGGATGGACCACGGATGGATAGGACTGGGTGGATGGATCATGGACGGATGGGATTGGGTGGATGGATCATGGGTGGATGGGATTGGGTGGATGGATGATGGATGATGGATGGACCCTGGATGGATGGGATTGGGTGGATGGATGATGGGTGATGGATGGATGATGAATAGATGATTGATGGATGATGGATGATTGATGGATGGGATTGGGTGGATGGATGACGGCTGCAGAACTGCCCGTCCCCGGCGTCCCCTCCATCGCGTTGTCCCCGTTGCAGCTCCAGCCCCACCAACGCAGGACCCCCCATCCCCGCCCCACCTTGGGGAGCTGACGGTGACCCACGTGGGCCCCGACTCGGTGCAGCTGCAGTGGAGCGTCCCCGAGGGCACCTTTGACTCCTTCACGCTGCAGTACCGGGATGCACAGGGGCAGCCGCAGGTGCTGCCCGTGGCCGGGGGGTCCCGCACGGTGACCGTGCCGGGGCTGGCACCGTCCCGCCGCTACAAGTTCAACCTGTACGGGCTGTGGGGCCGCAAGAGGCTCGGACCCGTCTCCACCAGCACCGTCACGGGTGAGGTCCTGGGGGCACCCTGGGGAGCCTTTCGGAGGTGACGGTTGGGTGGGTGGGTGTTGATGGTTGGGTGGGTGGATGTTGAGATGGTTGGGTGGGTGGATGTTGATGGTTGGGTGGGTGTTGATGGTTGGATGGATGGGTGTTGATGTTTGGGTGGATGTTGAGTTGGTTGGGTGGATGTTGAGGTGGTTGGTTGGCTGTTGATGGTTGGGTGTTGATGGTTGGGTGGGTGGGTGTTCATGTGTGGGAGTTAATGGTTGGGTGGATGTTGAGATGGTTGGGTGGGTGTTGATGGTTGGGTGGGTGTTGTTGGGCAGGTGTTGATGGTTTGGTGGGTGTTGTTGGGTGGGTGTTGATGGTTTGGTGGGTGTTGTTGGGTGGCTGTTGATGGGTGGGTGTGTTTTGATGGGTGGGTGTTGTTGAGTGGCTGTTGATGATTGGTTGGGTGTTGTTGGCTGGGTGTTGATGGTTGGCTGGGTGTTGATGGGTGGGTATTGATGGTTGGCTGGGTGTTGTTGGGTGGCTGTTGATATTTGGTTGGGTGTTGTTGGGTGGCTGTTGATGGTTGGTTGGGTGGGTGTTGATGGTTGGTTGGGTGGGTGTCGATGGTTGTCTGGGTGTTGTTGGGTGGCTGTTGCTGGTTGGTTGGGTGTTGTTGGGTGGCTGTTGGTATTTGGTTGGGTGTTGTTGGGTGGCTGTTGGTATTTGGTTGGGTGTTGTTGGGTGGCTGTTGATGGTTGGTTGGGTGGGTGTTGATGTTTGGTTGGGTGTTGTTGGGTGGGTGTTGATGGTTGGTTGGGTGGCTGTTGATGGTTGACTGGGTGTTGTTGGGTGGTTGTTGATGGTTGGCTGGGTGTTGGGTGGCTGTTGCTCTTTGGGCGGGTGTTGTTGGGTGGCTGTTGATATTTGGTTCGGTGTTGTTGGGTGGCTGTTGATGGTTGGTTGGGTGGCTGTTGATGTTTGGTTGGGTGTTGTTGGGTGGATGTTGATGGTTTGGGGGGTGTTGTTGGGTGGCTGTTGACGATTGGTTGGGTGTTGTTGGGTCGCTGTTGATGGTTGGCTGGGTGGCTGTTGATGGTTGGTTGGGTGTTGTTGGGTGGCTGTTGATGATTGGTTGGGTGTTGTTGGGTGGATGTTGATGGTTTGGGGGGGTGTTGTTGGGTGGCTGTTGACGATTGGTTGGGTGTTGTTGGGTCGCTGTTGATGGTTGGTTGGGTGTTGTTGGGTGGCTGTTGATGGTTGGCTGGGTGGCTGTTGATGGTTGGTTGGGTGTTGTTGGGTGGGTGTTGATGGTTGGCTGGGTGTTGTTGGCTGGCTGTTGATGGTTGGTTGGGTGTTGTTGGGTGGCTGTTGATATTTGGTTGGGTGTTGTTGGGTGGCTGTTGATGGTTGATTGGGTGGGTGTTGATGTTTGGTTGGGTGTTGTTGGGTGGCTGTTGATGATTGGTTGGGTGTTGTTGGGTGGCTGTTGATGATTGGTTGGGTGTTGTTGGGTCGCTGTTGATGGTTGGTTGGGTGTTGTTGGGTGGCTCTTGATGGTTGGCTGGGTGGCTGTTGATGGTTGGTTGGGTGTTGTTGGGCGGGTGGGTGCTGCTGGTTGGCTGGGTGTTGTTGGGTGGCTGTTGATGATTGGCTGGGTGTTGTTGGGTGGCTGTTGCTGGTTTGGTGGGTGTTGTTGGGTGGCTGTTGATGGTTGGTTGGGTGGGTGTTGATGTTTGGCTGGGTGTTGTTGGTTGGGTGTTGATGTTTTGGGGGGTGTTGTTGGGTGGCTGTTGATGGTTGGCTGGGTGGCTGTTGATGATTGGTTGGGTGTTGTTGGGTCGCTGTTGATGGTTGGCTGGGTGGCTGTTGATGGTTCGTTGGGTGTTGTTGGGTGGCTGTTGACGATTGGTTGGGTGTTGTTGGGTGGCTGTTGATGGTTGGTTGGGTGTTGTTGGGTGGCTGTTGATATTTGGTTCGGTGTTGTTGGGTGGGTGTTGATGGTTGGCTGGGTGTTGTTGGCTGGCTGTTGATGATTGGTTGGGTGTTGTTGGGTCGCTGTTGATGGTTGGCTGGGTGGCTGTTGATGGTTGGTTGGGTGTTGTTGGGTGGCTGTTGACGATTGGTTGGGTGTTGTTGGGTGGCTGTTGATGGTTGGTTGGGTGTTGTTGGCTGGCTGTTGATGATTGGTTGGGTGTTGTTGGGTCGCTGTTGATGGTTGGTTGGGTGTTGTTGGGTCGCTGTTGATGGTTGGTTGGGTGGGTGTTGTTGGGTGGCTGTTGATGGTTGGCTGGGTGGCTGTTGATGGTTGGTTGGGTGTTGTTGGGTGGCTGTTGACGATTGGTTGGGTGTTGTTGGGTGGCTGTTGACGATTGGTTGGGTGTTGTTGGGTGGCTGTTGATGATTGGTTGGTCCCCGCCCCCCGCAGGCGCCCCGGGGACCCTGTGGGCGGGCACCGTGTGGCCCCGCAGCGCCCGCCTGCACTGGGCGCCCCCCCGCGCCCCCCCCGCCGGCTACGACCTCGTCTATGGGCCCCCCGGGGGTCCCCAACAGGTACCCACCCCCAGACCCCACCCCGGGCCCCCAGCACCCCCAGGACCCCCCTCTGCACCCCAACACCCCCCAGAGCCCCCCGTGCCCCCCCCCGGCCTAAATAACCCCCGGTGACCCCAAAAATGCCCCGGGGACCCCAATAACCCCCGGAATACCCCAATAACCCCTGGAATATCCCAACAACCCCCTGAACACCCCAACAACCCCCTGAATACCCCAATAACACCTGGAATACCCCAATACCCCCTGAACACCCCAACAACCCCCGGAATACCCCAATAACCCCCGGAAGACCCCACTAATGACTTGGGCACCCCAATATCCTTTGTGGGACCCCCCAGTACCCGCTTAGAGCCCCTCAATATCCCCCCCATGACATGAATGAGCTCCTGGGGGCCCCAAATAACAGGCAGGGTACCCCAATAATGACTAAAGAGACCCCAACACCACCCTCAGGGACCACAATACCCACTTAGGGACCCCAATAGCACCCAGGGGACCCCAATAGCACCCAGGGGACTCCAATACCCTCTTCGGGACTGAACACCCAAAGGACCCCAATGACACCCAGGGGACCCCAATACAACCAAGGGACCCTAATACCACCCAGGGGACCCCAATACCCCCTCGGGGACCCCAATAGCACCCAGGGGACCCCCAATACCCCCTTGGGGACTCACCACCCAGGGGACCCCAATACAACCAAGGGACCCCAATACCCCTTCGGGGACCCCAATAGCACCCAGGGGACCCCAATACCCCCTTGAGGACTCCAGTAGCACCCAGGGGACCCCCAATGACATCCAGGGGACCCCAATACCCCCTTGAGGGCTCACCACCCAGGGGACCCCAATACCCCCTCAGGGACCCCAATACCACCCAGGGGACCCCAATACCAACCAAGGGACCCTAATACCACCCAGGGGACCCCAATACCCCTTTGGGGACCCCAATGCCACCCAGGGGACCTCACTAATGCCTCGGGGGGTCCCTGTGTCCCCAGACGCTGCACCTGCCCCCCGAGGCCACGTCCCACGAGCTGTGGGGGCTGAGCCGGAGCGGCGCTATGGGTGCAGCTGTGGGGCCGGGGGGGGGGACACCCCCCAGCCCCCCCTGGAGACGACCTTTGACACCCGTGAGCAGGACGCCTGGGTCCCTGGGTGGGGGGTTCCCTGGGGGGGTTGGGGACGGGGTGGTGTTGGGGTCACCCGGACACCTGGGTCCCTGGGTGGGGGGGTGGTTCCTGGGCGGGTTGGGGGGGTTTTGGGGTGACCCGGACGCCTGGGTCCCTGGGTGGGTTGGGGTGGGTGCTGGGGGGGGGGGGGTGGTGTTGGGCTGACCCGGACGCCTGGGTCCCTGGGTGGGGGGGTGGTTCCTGGGCGGGTTGGGGGGTTTTTGGGCTGACCCGGACGCCTGGGTCCCTGGGTGGGGGGGGTGGTTCCTGGGCGGGTTGGGGGGTTTTGGGGTGACCCGGACGCCTGGGTCCCTGGGTGGCGGAGGGGGGGGGGGGTTACTGGGCGGGTTGGGGGGGTGTTGGGCTGACCCGGACGCCTGGGTCCCCTGGGTGGGGGGGGAGTGGAGGGGGGTTACTGGGCGGGTTGGGTGGGTGTTGGGGTGACCCGGACGCCTGGGTCCCTGGGTGGGGGGGGGTGGTTCCAGGGCGGGTTGGGGGGGTGCTGGGCTGACCCGGACGCCTGGGTCCCGCAGCCCCCCTCCCGCACCCGCACCCCCGGGACTGCGCGGAGGAGCAGCAGAACGGGCCGGGCCCGTCACGCGAGACGCTCGTGTTCCTGGGGGGGGGACCCGCGGCGGCCCCTGCGCGTCTTCTGCGACATGGACACGGACGGCGGCGGCTGGCTGGTGGGGGAGGGGCGGGGGGGAGGGGGGGAGGGGGGCTGGGGGGGGGAGGGGCCGGGGTGGAGGGGAGGGGATGGGGGGGGGGAGGGGCAATGTGGGGGGCGGGGGGGGGCGAGGGGCTGGTGGGGGAAGAGCGATGGGGGGAGGAGGGGGGGAGAGGCGGGGGGGATGGGGGGCAATGGGGGGCTGGTGGGGGGGGAGGAGCGGGGGGGGGTGGGGTGGGAGGGGGGATGTGGGATGGGCAATAGGGGGTGGGTAATGGGGGGCTGGGGGGGGAGGGGCGATGGGGGGAGGGGGTTGGGGGGGGATGGGCAATGGGGGGGGATGGGGGGCAATGGGGGGCTGGTGGGGGGAGGGGCGAGGTAGGGGGGGAAGGGGTGAGGGGGGGTGCTGGTGGGGATGGGGGGTGGGCAATGGGGGGCTGGTGGGGGGGAGGGGCGATGGGGGGGGGATGGGCAAGTGGGGCAAGGGGGGGCTGGTGGGGATGGGGGATGGGCAATGGGGGGGCAATGGAGGGGCTGGTGTGGGGGGGAGGGGCAATGGGGGGGTAGGGGGGCAATGGGGGGATGGGGGGATGGGGTGGGGGATGGGGGGCTGGTGGGGGGCAATGGGGGGGGATGGGATAATGGGGAGCACTGGGGGCAACTGGGGGGGCTGGTGGCAATGGGGGGCAATGGGGGCACTGGGAGGGGCTGGTGGGCAACTGGGAGGTACTGGGGGGTCCTGAGGGGTTATTGGGGGGGGGTTATAGGGGAGCATTGGGGGGGTCTGGGGGGCACTGGGGTCAATGGGGGGCAATGGGGGGTCTGGGGGGTTTGGGGGGCAATGGGGGGGGTCTGGGGGTCCCCCTGAGCCCCCCCCCAGGTGTTCCAGCGCCGCCAGGACGGGGGCACGGATTTCTGGCGGGGGTGGGACGAGTACGCGCGCGGCTTCGGCAACGTCAGCGGCGAGTTCTGGCTCGGTGAGGGACCCAGGCGTCCGGGAGGGGGACCCAGGCGTCCGGGATGGGGGAGGACCCCGGCTTTCGGGAGAGGGGGGGAACCCGGCGTCCAGGAGAGGGACCCAGGCGTCCGGGGGAGGGACCCAGGCATCCGGGAGGGGGGGACCCTGGCGTTCTGGGGGTTTTGGGGGGCAGGGATCCAGGTGCTGGGAGGGACCCAGGCGTTCTGGGGGCATTCGGAGCTCAGGGACCCAGGCGTTCTGGTGGACCCAGGCATTCGGGGGGGTTTTGGGGGGCAGGGAACAAGGCGCTGGGAGGGACCCAAGCATTCTGGGGGGACCCAGGCGTTCTGGGGGTTTTGGGGTCAGGGACCCAGGAGTTCTGGGGGGATTCGGAGCTCAGGGACCCAGGTGTTCTGGTGGACCCAGGCGTTCGGGGGGTATTGGGGGGCAGGGAACAAGGCGCTGGGAGGGACCCAAGCATTCTGGGGGGGACCCAAGCATTCTGGGGGTTTTGGGGTCAGGGACCCAGGCGTTCTGGGGGGATTCGGAGCTCAGGGACCCAGGCGTTCTGGCGGATCCAGGTGTTCTGGGGGGGACCCAAGAGTTCTGGGGGGGACCCAGGAGTTCTGGGGGATTCGGAGCTCAGGGACCCAGGCGTTCTGGCGGATCCAGGTCTTCTGGGGGGGACCCAAGAGTTCTGGGGGGGACCCAGGAGTTCTGGGGGGATTCGGAGCTCAGGGACCCAGGCGTTCTGGCGGACCCAGGCGTTCGGGGGGTTTTGGGGGGCAGGGGAACGAGGCTCTGCACGCGCTGACGGCCGCGACCCCCATGGAGCTGCGCGTGGACCTTCGCGCCCCCCACGGCGCCGCGTTTGCCCGGTACCGCGGCTTCGCCGTCGCCGGCGCCGACGACCATTACCGGCTCAGCCTGGGCAGTACAGCGGCACCGCCGGTGAGGAACGGGGGGGCTCAGGGGTCCTGGGGGTCCCTTGGGGGTCCTGGGGGTCCCTGGGGTCACCAATGGGGTCCCTGGGGGGGTCCTGGAGGGGGTTTTGGGGGTCCTGAGTTGAGGTTTGGGGCAGGTCTAGGGGGGTCTTGGGGGGCCCTTGGGGGGTCCCTGGGGGTACTTTTGGGGGCCTTGGGGGTCCTTGGGGTCCCTGGGGTCACCAATGGGGTCCCTTGGGGGTCCTGGAGGAGGTTTGGGGGGTCCTGAGTTGGGCCTTGGGGGGCCCTTGGGGGGGTCCTTGGGGGGTCCTAGAGGGGACTTGGGGGTCCTGAGTTGAGGTTTGGGGCAGTCTAGGGGGGTCTTGAGGGGCCCTTGGGGGGTCCTGGGGGTCCCTGGGGTCACCAATGGGGTCCCTGGGGGGTCCTGGAGGGGGCTTGGGGGTCCTGAGTTGAGGTTTGGGGGCAGTCTAGGGGGGGTCTTGGGGGGTCTTGGGGGTCACTGTGGTCCCTGGGGTCACCAATGGGGTCCCTGGGGGGTCCTGGAGGGGGCTTGGGGTCCTGAGTTGAGGTTTGGGGCAGTCTAGGGGGGTCTTGGGGGTTCCCTGGGAGGATCCCTGGGGGGATTCCCTGGGCGGGGGGGTCACTGGGGAATCCCTAGGGGGGTCCCCAGGGCTTCCCTGGGTGTTCCCTGGGGGGGTTCCCTGGGTGGGGGGGGGGGGGGGGGTCTCTGGGGTTTCCCTGGGCGGGGGAGGGTCCCTTTGCTGACAGCGCCCCCTGCAGGGGACGCGCTGTCGTACCACGCGGGCAGCCCGTTCTCCACGCGGGACCGGGACCCCCGTGGGCGCCCCCGTCCCTGCGCCGTGTCCTACGCCGGCGCCTGGTGGTACCACAACTGCCACTACGCCAACCTCAACGGGGCGCTACGGCACCCCCCCGGCTGCACCAGGTGGGGACACGGGGGGGGACATGGGGGGACATGGGGGGGATGTATGGGGGACATGGGGGGGACATACGAGGGGGGATGTATGGGGGACATGGGGGGGACCCATGGGGGGGACACGGGGGGCATGTATGGGGGACATGGGGGGACACAACTGCCACTACACCAACCTCAATGGGCGCTACGGCACCCCCCGGCTGCACCAGGTGGGGACACGGGGGGACATGGGGGGACATGGGGGGGACATGGGGGGGATGTATGTGGGACATAGGGGGGACATGGGGGGACATGGGGGGGGGTGTATGGGGGACATAGGGGGGACATGGGGGGACATGGGGGGGGTGTATGGGGGACATAGGGGGGGACATGGGGGGGGACACGGGGGGCATGTATGGGGGACATGGGGGGACACAACTGCCACTACACCAACCTCAATGGGCGCTACGGCACCCCCCCGGCTGCACCAGGTGGGGACACGGGGGGACATGGGGGGACATGGGGGGGGACATGGGGGGGACATGGGGGGGACATGGGGTGGGACACGGGGGGACACAACTGCCACTACGCCAACCTCAACGGGCGCTACGGGGGGCTATGGGGCCATAGGGGGTTATAGGGGCCATAGGGTATCTACAGGGGCCATAGGGGGCTATAAAGGGCCATAGGGGGTTATAGGGGCCATAGGGTGTCTGCAGGGGCCACAGGGGGCTATAGGGGCCATAGGGTGTCCACAGGGGCCATAGGGGGCTATGGGGCCATACAGGGTCTATAGGAGCCATAGGGTGTCGATAGGGAGGGGGTGGGTGCGTGGGCAGTGCACCCCTATAGGGGATGGGGACCCTATGGGGGCCAGAGATCCACACACCCTATGGGCTCCATAGGACCCTATAGAGGCACCTCGGGTCTGCTCTGCCCAGTGAGGGGGGACCCTATAGGAATGATAGGGGGTGGGGAACTCAGCAACCTATAGGCGGTATATCGAGGGTCTATAGGGTATCTATAGGGGGTCTATAGGGGTACCTATAGGGCCTGATGTTCCCCCCAGGGCATCAACTGGTTCCCCTGGAAAGGCTTCGACTTCTCCATCCCCTTCACCGAGATGAAGCTGCGGCCGCAGCGCGACTGAGGGGACCCCGGCGTCCGGGAGGGGACCCAGGCGTCCGGGAGGGGACCCAGGCGTCCGGGGAGGGACCCGGGAAGGAGATGGAATGTATATGTGGGGGGGTCAGAGTTGAAGCTTTTATGGGGGTGGGGGGACAATAAAAGCTGCTGTGATCCCTCCCCCACCGTGAGGGGAGGAGGGGACCCAGGCGTCCGGGAGGGGACCCAGGCATCCGGGAGGGGACCCAGGCGTCTGGGAGAGGACCCAGGCGTCCGGGAGGGCCCCACCCCAAGCGGTTTAGGTTTAATAGCGCGACGCTGCTATTGAAATAAAGGTTAAAAAATGGGGGGGTCTTGGGGTCTCTTTGGGGGTCTTGGGGGGGTTTTGGGGGTCACATTGGGGGTGTCTTGGGATCCCATCTGTCCCATGTCCCCCTTATGTCCCTTTGTCCCCTCCCTCCTTGTCCCCTCCAGTGTCCCCCACGTCCCATTTGGTTTCCATCGTTGTCCCTCTGTCTGCTGTCCCCACCCCGCGGAGACCCAGGAGTGCCCCAGGGGACCCAGGAGTGCCCCGTGCAGGCGCAGCAGCTTTAATGAGCCGGGGACAAAGTGACACATGGGAGGGGGGTGGCGGCACTTTGGGGACACCAGGGTGGTGCTGGGGTGGGGGGGGGGGTTCAGTGACATCGCGGGGGACACAGACTGGGGGGGTGGCACAGACTGGGGGGTGGTGGCACTTTGGGGACACGGTGGCACTTTGGGGACGCGGTGACAGCGGCTCAGGTCGGACACTCCGGCTTCTTCTGGGCGGCCTGTGGGGACAAAGAGAGCATTGAGAAGGGGACCCAGGCGTCCGGGTGTCCCCCCGCCAAGGACCCAGGTGTCCCCAGCCCCCCCTCATATGGGACCCAGGCATCCGGGTCACCCCCAAAGGGACCCAGGAGTGCCCCTAAAGGGGACCCAGATGTCCCCAAATAAGCCGGGTGGCCCCAACCCCCTCAAAAGGGGACCCAGGAGTGCCCCCAGCAGGGACCCAGGCGTCCGGGTGGCCCCGCTCTCCCCCCATCAAAGGGGACCCAGGTGTCCAGTCCCCACCCCCCCCCCACCGAAAAAGGGACCCAGGCGTCCGGGTGGCCCCGCTCTCCCCCAACAAAGGGGACCCAGGTGTCCAGTCCCACCCCCCCCCCCACCGAAAAAGGGACCCAGGCGTGCCCCAGAAGGGACCCAGGCGTCCGGGTGGCCCCGCTCTCCCCCCACAAAGGGGGACCCAGGTGTCCAGTCCCACCAACCCCCCACCCCAAAAAGGGGACCCAGGAGTGCCCCAGAAGGGACCCAGGCGTCTGGGTGGCCCCCGCTCTCCCCCCACAAAGGGGACCCAGGCATCCAGCCCCCCACCCCCAAAAAGGGACCCAGGAGTGCCCCAGGAGGGACCCAGGCGTCCAGGTGGCCCCACTCTCCCCCCACAAAAGGGGACCCAGCTGTCCAGCCCCACACCCAAAAAGGGACCCAGGAGTGCCCCAGGAGGGACCCAGGCGTCCGGGTGGCCCCACTCTCCCCCCACAAAGGGGACCCAGCTGTCCAGCCCCACACCCAAAAAGGGACCCAGGAGTGCCCCAGGAGGGACCCAGGCGTCCGGGTGGGCCCCACTCTCCCCCCACAAAGGGGACCCAGGTGTCCAGTCCCACCAACCCCCCCACCCCAAAAAGGGACCCAGGAGTGCCCCAGAAGGGACCCAGGCGTCTGGGTGGCCCCCGCTCTCCCCCCACAAAGGGGACCCAGGCATCCAGCCCCCCACCCCCAAAAAAGGGACCCAGGAGTGCCCCAGGAGGGACCCAGGCGTCCGGGTGGCCCCCGCTCTCCCCCCACAAAGGGGACCCAGGTGTCCAGTCCCACCAACCCCCCCACCCCAAAAAGGGACCCAGGAGTGCCCCAGGAGGGACCCAGGCGTCCGGGTGGCCCCACTCTCCCCCCACAAAGAGGACCCAGCTGTCCAGCCCCACACCCAAAAAGGGACCCAGGAGTGCCCCAGGAGGGACCCAGGCGTCCGGGTGGCCCCACTCTCCCCCCACAAAGAGGACCCAGCTGTCCAGCCCCACACCCAAAAAGGGACCCAGGAGTGCCCCAGGAGGGACCCAGGCGTCCGGGTGGCCCCACTCTCCCCCCACAAAGGGGACCCAGCTGTCCAGCCCCACACCCAAAAAGGGACCCAGGAGTGCCCCAGCAGGGACCCAGGCGTCCGGGCGGCCTGACCGGTGTGACCGTGACCCCAGCGACGGCCTCGATGGCCCCGGGCAGGCGGGAAACCACGTCCAGGATCTCGGTGGGGATCCGCGCGACCCCCACGGGCCCCGTGGCGGCGCCCACCAGCGTCACGCGCCGCGTCCCCAGCAGCGGCTGCGCCACGGCCTCCGCCACCTGAAAACGGGCATTTCAGACCCAAAACGGCCGTTTTCACCCCAAATATGGTCTTTTTCACCCCCAAAATGGTATTTTTCACCCCCCAAAACAGCCATTTCCACCCCAAAATGGCCCCAAACGCCCCAGAAACGGCCATTTCCACCCCCAAAATGGTCATTTTTCAACACAAAAATGGCCCCAAACCCGCCCGTTCCACCCCCAAATTTAACCCCCATAAAGAACCCAAAATGCCCCAAAACCCCTGAAATGCCCCCAAACTACCCACTGGACACCCCCAAGTTATCCCAAAACCCCTCTTGGGCACCCCAAAATACCCCAAATTTAACCCATATAACACCCTAAATTTACCTCGAAGTGCCTGAAATTAGCCCCGCTAATTTAACCCACCTAATTCCCCCCAAATGGCCCCAAATCGCCCTTGGTGACCCCAAAACCGCCTGAATTCACCCCAAACCTGCGGTAGGCGCTGCAGCACCATGTCGACCACGGCGGCCTCGGGGTAGCGGGCAAAGGCCTCGGCTTTGGCGGCCGCCTGCGCCGCGTCGGCCTGCGAGCGCCGGGCCAGCGCGTCCGCGCGTGCCGACCCCGTCACCTGGGGGGGACATTGGGGACATGGGGACACGGGGGACGGGTCACATGTTGGCCCCCGACCCCGGGTTGGGGACACACGGGGTCCCCAGGACCCCAAAATGGGGGTCTCGGGACTCCTGGTTGTTATTGCACCACCATGGCGTAGTCGGCACCTCCAGATAAAATGGAGACAATGGGGACATTGGGGACATGGGGACAATGGGGACAGTGGGACATGGGGGGGACATGGCGATGGGTCATATGTTGCCCCCCGACCCCGGGTTGGGGACACACAGGGTCCCCAGGACCCCAAAATGTGGGTCTCGGGACTCCTGGTTGTTATTGCGCCACCATGGCGTAGTCGGCACCTCCAGATACAATGGGGACAATGGAAACAATGGGGACATTGGGGACACGAGGACATGAAGATGGGTCACACGTCGTCCCCCGACCCCGGGTTGGGGACACACGGGGTCCCCAGGACCCCAAAATGGGGGTCTTGGGACTCCTGGTTGTTATTGCGCCACCATGGCGTAGTCGGCACCTCCAGATAAAATGGAGACAATGGGGACATTGGGGACATGGGGACAATGGGGACAGTGGGACATGGGGGGGACATGGCGATGGGTCATATGTTGCCCCCCAACCCCGGTTTGGGGACACATGGGGTCCCCAGAACCCCAAAATGGGGGTCTCGGGACTCCTGGTTGTTATTGCACCACCATGGCGTAGTCGGCACCTCCAGATACAATGGGGACAATGGAAACAATGGGGACATTGGGGACACGAGGACATGAAGATGGGTCACACGTCGTCCCCCAACCCCGGTTTGGGGACACACGGGGTCCCCAGGACCCCAAAATGTGGGTCTTGGGACTCCTGGTTGTTATTGTGCCACCATGGCGTAGTCGGCACCTCCAGATACAATGGGGACATTGGGGACAATGGGGACAGTGGAGACATGGGGGACATTGGGGACATTGGAGACATGGGGACACGGGGATGGGTCACACGTTGTTCCCCCGACCCCGGTTTGGGGACACATGGGGTCCCCAGAACCCCAAAATGGGGGTCTCGGGACTCCTGGTTGTTATTGTGCCACCATGGCGTAGTCGGCACCTCCAGATACAATGGGGACAATGGGGACAATGGGGACATTGGGGACATGGGGACAATGGGGACATTGGGACATGGGGGGGACATGGCGATGGGTCATATGTTGCCCCCAACCCCGGTTTGGGGACACATGGGGTCCCCAGAACCCCAAAATGGGGGTCTCGGGACTCCTGGTTGTTATTGCACCACTATGGCGTAGTCGGCACCTCCAGATACAATGGGGACAATGGAAACAATGGGGACATTGGGGACACGAGGACATGAAGATGGGTCACACGTCGTCCCCCAACCCCGGTTTGGGGACACACGGGGTCCCCAGGACCCCAAAATGTGGGTCTTGGGACTCCTGGTTGTTATTGTGCCACCATGGCGTAGTCGGCACCTCCAGATACAATGGGGACATTGGGGACAATGGGGACATTGGGGACATGGGGACAATGGGGACAGTGGGGACATGGGGGACATTGGGGACATTGGAGACATTGGGACAGGGGGATGGGTCACACGTTGTCCCCCGACCCCGGGTTGGGGACACATGGGGTCCCCAGAACCCCAAAATGGGGGTCTCGGGACTCCTGGCTGTTATTGCACCACTATGACGTAGTCGGCACCTCCAGATACAATGGGGACAATGGGGACATGGGGACATTGGGGACATTGGAGACATTGGGACAGGGGGACGGGTCACACGCTGTCCCCCGACCCCGGGTTGGGGACACACGGGGTCCCCAGGACCCCAAAATGGGGGTCTCGGGACTCCTGGTTGTTATTGCACCACCATGGCGTAGTCGGCACCTCCAGATACAATGGAGACAATGGAGACAATGGGGACATGGGGCAATGGGGACAGTGGGGACATGGGGGACATTGGAGACATGGGGACACGGGGACGGGTCACACGTTGTTCCCCCGACCCCGGTTTGGGGACACATGGGGTCCCCAGAACCCCAAAATGTGGGTCTCGGGACTCCTGATTGTTATTGTGCCACCATGGCGTAGTCGGCACCTCCAGATACAATGGGGACAATGGGGACAGTGGGGACAATAGGGACACTGGGGACACTGGGACATGGGGGACACAGGGGACGTGGGGTGACATGTCACATGTCACCCCCGTCCCAAGCCAGGTCACCTGGACACCTGGGTCCCCTCCCGGATGCCTGGGTCCCCACCCGGACGCCTGGGTCCCCCATTCTCACCTTCATGGCTTCAGCCTCTGCCTCCGCCTCCATCATCAGCTGCGCCCTGCGGAGGGGGCGGGGCTTAGAGGGGCGGGGCTTAGAGGGGCGTGGCATGGAGGGGGCGGAGCCTCGGGGGGCAGGCTTTCCTCTTAAAGGGGTGGTTTCTATTAAAAGGGCGATGGCTTCAGTATGTCGGGGTCCACCCCATGGGGCAAAGGGCCCCTTAAAGGGGGCGGGGCTTCCCAAAGGGGTGGGGGCCGCCCACTGGGGGCGTGGCTTGAGAGAAGATGGACAAGTGTCCCTTAAAAGGGCAACACTTCACTTAAAAGGGCAACACTTCCCTTAAAGGGGCAGCACCAAATGGGGCTAAAATGACTCTTTAAAGGGGCGTGGCTTCTCTTAAAGGGGTAACGGCTTCACACAAGGGGTGGGGCCTAGCAATGGGGGGTGCGGCTCCTCTTAAAAGGGCAATGGCTTTACACAAGGAGTGGGGCCCCCTATAAGGGGTATGACTTATTATAAAAGGACAGAGCTCCTCTTAAAGGGGCAACGGCTTCACCCAAAGGGAGGGGCCCACCTCTAGGGGGCGTGGCTTGTTATTAAGGAGTGTGGCGCCTCTTAAAAGGGCAATGGCTTTACACAAGGGATGGGGCCCCCTATAAGTGGTATGACTTATTATAAAGGGGCGGGGGCTCCTCTTAAAGGGGCAACGGCTTCACGCAAAGGGTGGGGCCCACCTCTAGGGGGCGTGGCTTGTTATTAAGAAGTGTGGCTTCTCTTAAAGGGGCAACACCTCCACCCAAGCCTGTGGGTGGAATCCACCACCCGGGGCGGGGATGAGGAGGGTTTGTTGGGGAGGGGGCGGGGCTTGCTGGGGAAGGGGCGGGGCTCACCGCTGGGCCTCGGCCAATCGCTCGAGCCGGTAGCGCTCGGCCTCGGCGGGTTTGCGCACCGTGGCCTCCAGCTCCCGCTCGCGCCGCCCGACCTCGTGCTCCTGCAGCTGCGCCCGCTGCGCCCGCTCCACCAGCGCCACCTGCGCCCGCTGCGCCGCGATGGCCTGCTGGGTGCGCGCCACCTGCGCGCGGCGCCCGCTCAGCACCCGCGGGGCACGCGGAGCACCCACAGCACCCATGGAACGCCCACAGCACCCATGGAACGCCCACAGCACCCACAGCACCCAGTGAGCACCCACAGCACCCATGGAACACACACAGCACCCACAGCACCCATGGAACGCCCACAGCACCCATGGAACACCCACAGCACCCACAGCAGCCAGCGAGCACCCACGGGGCACGCGGAGCACCCACAGCACCCAGTGAGCACCCACAGCACCCATGGAACACACACAGCACCCACAGCACCCAGTGAGCACCCACAGCACCCATGGAACACACACAGCACCCACAGCACCCAGTGAGCACCCACAGCACCCATGGAACACACACAGCACCCACAGCACCCAGCGAGCACCCACAGCACCCATATGAACCCGCAGAGCACCCACAGCACCCAGTGAGCACCCACGGGACATGAAGAGCACCCACAGCACCCATGGAACACCCACAGCACCCATATGAACCCGCAGAGCACCCACAGCACCCATATGAGCCCTCAGAGCACTCACAGCACCCAGTGAGCACCCACAGCACCCATGGAACACCCACAGCACCCAAATGAACCCGCAGAGCACCCACAGCACCCAGTGAGCACCCACAGCACCCATGGAACGCCCACAGCACCCATATGAACCCGCAGAGCACCCACAGCACCCAGTGAGCACCCACGCGACATGCAGAGCACCCACAGCACCCATGGAACACCCACAGCACCCAAATGAACCCGCAGAGCACCCACAGCACCCAGTGAGCACCCACAGCACCCATGGAACGCCCACAGCACCCATATGAACCCGCAGAGCACCCACAGCACCCAGTGAGCACCCACAGCACCCATGGAACACACACAGCACCCACAGCACCCAGTGAGCACCCACAGCACCCATATGAACCCGCAGAGCACCCACAGCACCCAGTGAGCACCCACAGCACCCAGTGAGCACCCACGCGACATGCAGAGCACCCACAGCACCCATGGAACACCCACAGCACCCATATGAACCCGCAGAGCACCCACAGCACCCATATGAGCCCTCAGAGCACTCACAGCACCCAGTGAGCACCCACAGCACCCATATGAGCCCTCAGAGCACCCACAGCACCCAGTGAGCACCCACAGCACCCATATGAGCCCTCAGAGCACTCACAGCACCCAGTGAGCACCCACAGCACCCATATGAGCCCTCAGAGCACCCACAGCACCCAGTGAGCACCCACAGCACCCATATGAGCCCTCAGAGCACCCACAGCACCCAGTGAGCACCCACAGCACCCATATGAGCCCTCAGAGCACCCACAGCACCCAGTGAGCACCCACGCGACATGCAGAGCACCCACAGCACCCATGGAACACCCACAGCACCCATATGAACCCGCAGAGCACCCACAGCACCCAGTGAGCACCCACAGCACCCATGGAACGCCCACAGCACCCATATGAACCCGCAGAGCACCCACAGCACCCAGTGAGCACCCACAGCACCCATGGAACACACACAGCACCCACAGCACCCAGTGAGCACCCACAGCACCCATATGAACCCGCAGAGCACCCACAGCACCCAGTGAGCACCCACGCGACATGCAGAGCACCCACAGCACCCATGGAACACCCACAGCACCCATATGAACCCGCAGAGCACCCACAGCACCCATATGAGCCCTCAGAACACTCACAGCACCCAGTGAGCACCCACAGCACCCATATGAGCCCTCAGAGCACCCACAGCACCCAGTGAGCACCCACAGCACCCATATGAGCCCTCAGAGCACTCACAGCACCCAGTGAGCACCCACAGCACCCATATGAGCCCTCAGAGCACCCACAGCACCCAGTGAGCACCCACAGCACCCATATGAGCCCTCAGAGCACCCACAGCACCCAGTGAGCACCCACAGCACCCATATGAGCCCTCAGAGCACCCACAGCACCCAGTGAGCACCCACAGCACCCATATGAGCCCTCAGAGCACCCACAGCACCCAGTGAGCACCCACGCGACATGCAGAGCACCCACAGCACCCATGGAACACCCACAGCACCCATATGAACCCGCAGAGCACCCACAGCACCCAGTGAGCACCCACAGCAGCCATGGAACACACACAGCACCCACAGCACCCAGTGAGCACCCACAGCACCCATGGAACACCCACAGCACCCACAGCACCCATGGAACACACACAGCACCCACAGCACCCACAGCACCCACAGCACCCACAGCACCCACAGCACCCAGTGAGCACCCACAGCACCCATGGAACACACACAGCACCCACAGCACCCACAGCACCCACAGCACCCATGGAACGCCCACAGCACCCACAGCACCCATGGAACGCCCACAGCACCCACAGCACCCAGTGAGCACCCACAGCACCCATGGAACGCACACAGCACCCACAGCACCCATGGAACACACACAGCACCCACAGCACCCAGTGAGCACCCACAGCACCCATGGAACACCCACAGCACCCACAGCACCCAGTGAGCACCCACAGCACCCATGGAACGCCCACAGCACCCACAGCACCCAGTGAGCACCCACAGCACCCATGGAACGCACACAGCACCCACAGCACCCATGGAACGCCCACAGCACCCATGGAACGCCCACAGTACCCACAGCACCCAGCGAGCACCCACGGGGCACGCGGAGCACCCACAGCACCCAGTGAGCACCCACAGCACCCATGGAACACACACAGCACCCACAGCACCCATGGAACACACACAGCACCCACAGAACCCAGTGAGCACCCACAGCACCCATGGAACACACACAGCACCCACAGCACCCATGGAACACACACAGCACCCACAGCACCCATGGAACGCCCACAGCACCCACAGCACCCAGTGAGCACCCACAGCACCCATGGAACACACACAGCACCCACAGCACCCATGGAACGCCCACAGCACCCACAGCACCCAGTGAGCACCCACAGCACCCATGGAACACACACAGCACCCACAGCACCCATGGAACGCCCACAGCACTCACAGCACCCATGGAATGCCCACAGCACCCATATGAACCCGCAGAGCACCCACAGCACCCAGTGAGCACCCACAGCACCCATGGAACACACACAGCACCCACAGCACCCAGTGAGCACCCACAGCACCCATGGAACGCCCACAGCACCCACAGCACCCACAGCACCCACAGCACCCATGGAACGCCCACAGCACCCACAGCACCCATGGAACGCCCACAGCACCCACAGCACCCAGTGAGCACCCACAGCACCCATGGAACGCACACAGCACCCACAGCACCCATGGAACGCCCACAGCACCCATGGAACACCCACAGCACCCACAGCAGCCAGCGAGCACCCACGGGGCACGCGGAGCACCCACAGCACCCAGTGAGCACCCACAGCACCCATGGAACACACACAGCACCCACAGCACCCAGTAAGCACCCACAGCACCCATATGAGCCCTCAGAGCACCCACAGCACCCAGTGAGCACCCACACGACATGCAGAGCACCCACAGCACCCATGGAACACCCACAGCACCCATATGAACCCGCAGAGCACCCACAGCACCCATATGAGCCCTCAGAGCACCCACAGCACCCATGGAACACCCACAGCACCCATATGAACCCGCAGAGCACCCACAGCACCCATATGAGCCCTCAGAGCACTCACAGCACCCAGTGAGCACCCACAGCACCCATATGAGCCCTCAGAGCACCCACAGCACCCAGTGAGCACCCACGCGACATGCAGAGCACCCACAGCACCCATGGAACACCCACAGCACCCATATGAACCCGCAGAGCACCCACAGCACCCATATGAGCCCTCAGAGCACCCACAGCACCCAGTGAGCACCCACAGCACCCATGGAACGCCCACAGCACCCACAGCACCCATGGAACGCCCACAGCACCCACAGCACCCATGGAACGCCCACAGCACTCATGGAACACCCACAGCACCCATGGAATGCCCACAGCACCCACAGCACCCATGGAACGCCCACAGCACCCATGGAACGCCCACAGCACCCACAGCACCCAGCGAGCACCCGCGGGGCACGCGGAGCACCCACAGCACCCAGTGAGCACCCACAGCACCCATATGAACCCGCAGAGCACCCACAGCACCCAGTGAGCACCCACAGCACCCATATGAACCCGCAGAGCACCCACAGCACCCAGTGAGCACCCACGCGACATGCAGAGCACCCACAGCACCCATGGAACACCCACAGCACCCATATGAACCCGCAGAGCACCCACAGCACCAATATGAGCCCTCAGAGCACCCACAGCACCCAGTGAGCACCCACAGCACCCATGGAACGCCCACAGCACCCATATGAACCCGCAGAGCACCCACAGCACCCAGTGAGCACCCACAGCACCCAGTGAGCACCCACAGCACCCATATGAGCCCTCAGAGCACTCACAGCACCCAGTGAGCACCCACAGCACCCATATGAACCCCCAGAGCACCCACAGCACACCCAGGGATACAAAGGACCCAGGCATCCGGGGAGGGACCCAGGCATCCAGGGAGGGACCCAGGCGTCCAGGGAGGGACCCAGGCATCCGGGGAGGGACCCAGGTGTCCGGGTGGGGGAGGCGGTACCTGGAGCTGATAGGCCAGGTCGGCCTGGGCCTTGCGGGCGCTGACGGCGCCGTCGCACTGGGCCTGTTGGAGCTGGAAGTCGCGTTGGGCCCTCGCCGTGGCCGCTTCGCTCAGCAGCTGCGCCGACACCTGCTCCTGGCGGGCACGGGCCTCCTGCGGGGGACATTGGGGACATGGGGACGGGTCACACGGCACCTCCCGACCCCGGTTTGGGGACACACGGCACCCCCAGAACCAAAAATGTGGGTCCCCGGACGCCTGGGTTCTCTGCTGTTTGGGTACTGCGGCGTAGTCGGCACCTCCAGATACAATGAGGACATGGGGACATTGGGGACATGGGGATGTGGGGACATGGGGACGGGTCACATGGCACCTCCCGACCCCGGTTTGGGGACACACGGCCCCCCCAGAACCCCAAAATGTGGGTCTCCGGACGCCTGGGTTCTCTGCTGTTTGGGTACTGCGGCGTAGTCGGCACCTCCAGATACAATGAGGACATGGGGACATTGGGGACGTGGGGGACGTGGGGATGTGGGGATGTGGGGACATGGGGACGGGTCACATGGCACCTCCCGACCCCGGTTTGGGGACGCATGGCGCCCCTAGACCCCAAAATGTGGGTCCCCCGGACGCCTGGGTTCTCTATTATTCGATCACTGTGGCATAGTCGGCACCTCCAGATACAATGAGGACATGGGGACATGGGGACATTGGAGACATGGGGGACATGGGGACGTGGGGACATGGGGATGGGTCACATGGCACCTCCCGACCCCGGTTTGGGGACACACGGCACCCCCAGACCAAAAATGTGGGTCCCCGGACGCCTGGGTTCTCTGCTGTTTGGGTACTGCGGCGTAATCGGCACCTCCAGATACAATGAGGACATGGGGACATTGGGGACGTGGGGGACAGGGGGACATGGGGACATGGGGACGGGTCACACGGCACCTCCCGACCCCGGTTTGGGGACACACGGCACCCCCAGAACCAAAAATGTGGGTCCCCGGACGCCTGGGTTCTCTGCTGTTTGGGTACTGCGGCGTAGTCGGCACCACCAGATACAATGAGGACATGGGGACATTGGGGACGTGGGGGACAGGGGGACGTGGGGACGTGGGGACATGGGGACGGGTCACATGGCACCTCCCGACCCTGGTTTGGGGACCCATGGCGCCCCCAGACCCAAAAATGTGGGTCCCCGGACGCCTGGGTTCTCTGCTGTTTGGGTACTGCGGCGTAGTTGGCACCTCCAAATACAATGAGGACATTGGGACATTGGGGACATTGGAGACATGGGGGACGTGGGGACGTGGGGACGGGTCACATGGCAACTCCTGACCCTGGTTTGGGGACACATGGTGCCCCCAGACCCAAAAATGTGGGTCCCCGGACGCCTGGGTTCTCTGCTGTTTGGGTACTGCGGCGTAGTCGGCACCTCCAGATACAATGAGGACATGGGGACATGGGGACATTGGAGACGTGGGGACATGGGGACGTGGGGACGGGTCACATGGCACCTCCCGACCCCGGTTTGGGGACACACGGTCCCCCCTGAACCCCAAAATGTGGGTCCCCGGACGCCTGGGTTCTCTGCTGTTTGGGTACTGCGGCGTAGTCGGCACCTCCAGATACAATGAGGACATGGGGACATTGGGGACGTGGGGGACGTGGGGACATGGGGACGGGTCACATGGCAACTCCTGACCCCGGTTTGGGGACACATGGCGCCCCTAGACCCCAAAATGTGGGTCCCCGGACGCCTGGGTTCTCTATTATTCGATCACTGTGGCGTAGTCGGCACCTCCAGATACAATGATGACATTGGGACATTGGAGACATGGGGGACATGGGGACGTGGGGACATGGGGACATGGGGACGTGGGGACATGGGAACGGGTCACATGGCACCTCCCGACCCTGGTTTGGGGACACATTGCGCCCCCAGACCCAAAAATGTGGGTCCCCGGACGCCTGGGTTCTTTGCTGTTTGGGTACTGCGGCGTAGTCGGCACCTCCAGATACAATGAGGACATGGGGACATTGGAGACATGGGGGACGTGGGGACATGGGGACGGGTCACATGGCACCTCCCGACCCCGGTTTGGGGACACATGGCGCCCCTAGACCCCAAAATGTGGGTCCCCCGGACGCCTGGGTTCTCTATTATTCGACCACTGTGGCGTAGTCGGCACCTCCAGATACAATGAGGACATGGGGACATTGGGGACATTGGAGACATGGGGGACATGGGGACGTGGGGACATGGGGACGGGTCACATGGCACCTCCCGACCCTGGTTTGGGGACACATGGCGCCCCTAGACCCCAAAATGTGGGTCCCCGGACGCCTGGGTTCTCTCTTATTCGACCACTGTGGCGTAGTCGGCACCTCCAGATACAATGAGGACATGAGGACATGGGGACATTGGAGACATGGGGGACATGGGGACGTGGGGACATGGGGACATGGGGACAGGTCACATGGCACCTCCCGACCCCGGTTTGGGGACACATGGTGCCCCCAGACCCCAAAATGTGGGTCCCCGGACGCCTGGGTTCTCTATTATTCGACCACTGTGGCGTAGTTGGCACTGCCAGGTACAACCAAGACATGGGGACATTGGGGACACCGGGGCCTGGGGGTCCTTGGGGGACATGAAGGGGACAAGGGGACATAAGGGGACGAGGGGGGACAGGAGGTGACATGGGAGGGACACAATGGGGACCTTGGGGACAAGCAGGTGACAACCCGGTGACGTGGGGCAGAGGGGACACTGGTGCCATTGGGTCATCGGTGAGGAAACGGGAGACACGGGGGGACACAAGGGGACATGGGGGGGGACATAAGGGGACATGGGGGGGACATAAACGGACATGGGGGGACATAAAGGGACATGGGGGGGCAACAGTGGGGACCTTGGGGACAAGCAGGTGGGAACCCGGTGATGTGGGGCAGAGGGGACACTGGTGCCATTGGGACCTTGGGGAGGAAACAGGAGACACAGGGGGACACAAGGGGACATGGGGGGGGACACAAGGGGACATGGGGGGGGACAAGGGGAGACGTGGGGACGCGGGAGGTGACAAGGGTGACAACGGTGACACTCACGCGGATGCCGGCGTCCCTCTTGGCCTCGGCCTCCCCGACGCGGGCGTCGCGTTGGACCTGGGCCGTGCGGCCCTTGCCCAGCGAGCGCAGGTAGTCCTGGGGACAGTTGGGGACAGTTGGGGACAATGGGGGACACGGACACCCCCACCCCATCACCACCACCCCTGGGATCGGGCACCTTCAAGTGGGGACGTCCCGGGACGTGTTGAGTGTCCCCAAGGGCTCTGGATGGTCCCCAATGTCCCCATTGTCCCCAATACCCCCACTGTCCTCAATGCCCCCATTGTCCCCACTGTTCCCAATGCCCTCATTGTCTCCAATGCCCCCATTGTCCCCAATTTCCTCATTGTTCCCAATACCCCCATTGTCCCCAACGCCCCATTGTCCCCAATGCCCCCATTGTCCCCAATTTCCTCATTGTTCCCAATACCCCCATTGTCCCCAATGTCCCCAATTTCCTCATTGTCTCCAGTGCCCCCATTGTCCCCAATTTCCTCATTGTCCCCAATGTCCCCATTGTCCCCAATGCCCCCATTTGTCCCCAATGTCCCCATTGTCCCCAATGCCCCCATTGTTCCCAATACCCGCATTGTCCCCAGTGTCCCCATTGTCCCCGATGCCCCCATTGTCCCCATAGACCCCATTGTCCCCAATGCCCCCATTGTTCCCAATACCCGCATTGTCCCCAGTGTCCCCATTGTCCCCAATGCCCCCATTGTCCCCAATGCCCCCATTGTCCCCATTGTTCCCAATGCCCCCATTGTCCCCGTAGACCTCATTGTTACCACTGTTTCCAATGCCCTCATTGTCCCCATTGTTCCCAACAACCTCATTGTCCCCAATGTCCCCATTGTCCCCAATGCCCCCATTGTCCCCAATGTCCCCATTGTCCCCAATGTCCCCAACCCCCCCCGGTGTCCCCGTTGTCACCTGGTCATCCTGGATGTCCTTGAGCGTGTAGCTCACGACGCTGATGCCCATGTTGACCAGGTCGGACGAGGCCACGTTGAAAACCTGCTCTGAGAACTTCTGCCGGTCCTTGTAGATCTCCTGGGGGCGGGGCCAGAGTGGGCGGGGCTTCCGGGTAGGGGCGGGGCCAAGGGGTGGAGCCTCAGGGTGGGTGGGGCCACCAAGATCCAGCTGGGGCCAATGGGGACCTTTGAGCTGTAGTGGGACACGGGGGTGGGCGTGGCCTCATAAAGGGGTGGGACTTGGGTGGGTGTGGACCTAGGGGCGTGGCCTCGGGAGTGGGTGGGGCCATCGAGGGCCAAAGGGCGGAGCCTTTGGGGGTGTGGCTTCCACAAGGTGGGGGCTCGGGGGGGAGGAGCTTTTTGGGGTGGGGCTGCAGGGGTGGAGCTTATGGGGGTGGGGGCCTTGGGGGATGGAGCTTATAGGGGCGGGGCTGCGGGGGTGGAGCTTATAGACACTGTGCCTTATGAGGTGTAGCACATGGGGCTGGGGCTTATAGGGGGCAGGGCTGCCAGGGGTGGAGCTTATGGGGGTGGAGCTTACGGGGGTGGGGCTTATAGACAGTGTGTCTTATGTGGTGTGGCACATGGGGGTGGAGCTTATGGGGGGGCGGTGCTGCCAGGGTGGAGTTTATTGGGGTGGAGCTTATGGGGGGCGGGGCTGCCAGGGGTGGAGCTTATGGGGGTGGGGCTTATAGGGGTGGAGCTTATGGAGGGTGGAGCTTATAGACAGTGTGCCTTACAGGGTGTGGCACATGGGGGTGGAGCTTATGGGGGGCGGGGCTGCCAGGGGTGGAGCTTATGGGGTGGGGCTTATAGGGGTGGAGCTTATAGACAGTGTGCCTTACAGGGTGTGGCACATGGGGGTGGGGCTTATGGGGGGCGGGGCTGCCACGGGTGGAGCTTATGGGGGTGGGGCTTATAGGGGTGGAGCTTATGGAGGGTGGAGCTTATAGACAGTGTGCCTTACAGGGTGTGGCACATGGGGGTGGGGCTTATGGGGGGCGGGGCTGCCAGGGGTGGAGCTTATGGGGGTGGAGCTTATGGGGGTGGGGCTTATAGACAGTGTGTCTTATGTGGTGTGGCACATGGGGGTGGAGCTTATGGGGGGGGCGGTGCTGCCAGGGTGGAGTTTATTGGGGTGGAGCTTATGGGGGGCGGGGCTGCCAGGGGTGGAGCTTATGGGGGTGGGGCCTATAGGGGTGGAGCTTATGGAGGGTGGAGCTTATAGACAGTGTGCCTTACAGGGTGTGGCACATGGAGGTGGGGCTTATGGGGGGTGGGGCTGCCAGGGGTGGTGCTTATGGGGGTGGGGCTTATAGGGGTGGAGCTTATGGAGGGTGGAGCTTATAGACAGTGTGCCTTACAGGGTGTGGCACATGGGGGTGGAGCTTATGGGGGTGGGGCTGCCAGGGGTGGAGCTTATGGGGGTGGAGCTTATGGGGGTGGGGCTTATAGACAGTGTGTCTTATGTGGTGTGGCACATGGGGGTGGAGCTTATGGGGGGGCGGTGCTGCCAGGGTGGAGTTTATTGGGGTGGAGCTTATGGGGGGCGGGGCTGCCAGGGGTGGAGCTTATGGGGGTGGGGCCTATAGGGGTGGAGCTTATGGAGGGTGAAGCTTATAGACAGTGTGCCTTACAGGGTGTGGCACATGGGGGTGGAGCTTATGGGGGCGGGGCTGCCAGGGGTGGAGCTTATGGGGGTGGGGCTTATAGGGGTGGAGCTTATAGACAGTGTGCCTTACAGGGTGTGGCACATGGGGGTGGAGCTTATGGGGGGCGGGGCTGCCAGGGGTGGAGCTTATGGGGGTGGGGCTTATGGGGTGGAGCTTACAGACAGTGTGCCTTACAGGGTGTGGCACATGGGGGTGGGGCTTATGGGGGTGGGGGCCCTGGGGGGTGGAGCTTATAGGAGTGGGGCTGCAGGGGTGGAGCTTATAGGGGTGGGGCTGCAGGGTGGAGCTTATGGGGGTGGAGCTTACGGGGGTGGGTTTTACAGACAGTGTGCTTTACAGGGTGTGGCACATGGGGGTGGGGCTTATGGGGGGCAGGGCTGCCAGGGGTGGAGCTTATGGGGGTGGAGCTTATAGACAGTGCACATGGGGGTGGGGCTTATGGGGGGCAGGGCTGCCAGGGTGGAGCTTATGGGGGTGGAGCTTATAGGGGATGGAGCTTATGGGGGTGGAGCTTATGGGGGGTCCTGGAGGGCTTGGGGCTTCTGGGGGGCGGGGTTATGGGGGGGTGGGCGTGGCCTCCGGCACCTCCACGGTCATGTGGGCCATGATGGCGCGCTGATGCCCCTCCAGGGTCTCCAGGGCGATCTGGGCGATCTCGGCCTCCGACTTGCCCAGGAACATCTGACACGCGGCCGCCAGCATCTCCTTGTTCTGCCCCTGGATCTTCACCTGCGGCCCCCGGCCACGCCCACGCGTCACGTGACCACCCACGGCACCCCCCACGGCATTGCCCCTTTAAGAACAAGAAGGGTATGGCTCTATGGCGTTACCCTTTTAAGACCCTCCCGGACCCCACCCACTACAATAACTCCTTTAGGAACCTCTACTCCTTAAGGGGGGGGGGGCTGCAGCAATGCCCTTTTAAGATAATAGGTGGGGTCCGCACTGACAAGCCCCCTTTAAGACACCCCCTCCACCCCAGCGGCATTGCCCCTTTAAGAACAAGAAGGCTGTGGTGCTATGACATTGCCCCTTTAAGAACAAGAAGGCTGTGGTGCTATGACATTGCCCCTTTAAGAACAAGAAGGATGCGGTGCTATGACATTGCCCTTTTAAGACCCTCCCGCACCCCACCCACTATAATAACCCCTTAAAGGGGGGCTGCGGCAATGCCCTTTTAAGAGAATGGGTGGGGTCCGCACTGACAAGCCCCTTTTAAGACACCCTCCGCACCCCAGCACTGCATCAGACTAATCCCTGCAGCGCATTTTGACGTGCTGCCCCTTTAAGAGCTGGTGGGCCCCACCACAGCAAAGCCCTTTTAAGGCCCCCCTATAACCAACATTAACCCCCCCACACCCGGCCAAGCCCTTTTTAAGGGAATTAGTGGGGCCCACTGCGACTTAACCCTTTTAAGAGCCCCCCAACACGGTGCCATCGCCCCTTTTAAGAGTCTGGGGTGGGGCCCACTGCTGCGCCTCTTAAAAGGGCAACGCCGCTGTTTTCAGGGCTGAGCTGCGGGGACACGGGGGGCGATGTTTTGGGGGTGCCGGTGACACCGTGGGGGTGCCGGTGACACCGTGGGGGTACCTGCGCGATGCCGGTGACCGAGATGGGGACCCCATGCCGGGTATAAACCTTCTCGCTGCGCACGTTGAGCGTCAGCGTGTTCAGGGAGATCCTGGGAGGCGGGGGGGTTTGGGGACACGTGTGACACTCGTGTCACCCCCCCCCCCGTGTCCCCCCAAGTGTCCCCAATGTCCCCTCACCGCTGGATCTGCTGCAGACACGGCACCACCAGCACCCGCCCCCCCGCCACCATCACGGGGGGGGCTGCGGCAGAAACCTGCGGGGACACGGCAGTCAGGGGGGACCCAGGCGTCCGGGAGGGACCCAGGCGTCCGGGGATGGGACCCAGGCATCCGATGGAGAGACACGGGAGGGGACCCAGGTGTCCGGGAGGGACCCAGGCGTCCGGGGATGGGACCCAGGAGTCCGATGGGGGGACCCAGGAGTTCGAGGATGGGACCCAGGAGGCTGATGGGGGGACCCAGGAGGGGACCCAGGCGTCTGGGAGGGACCCAGGCGTCCGGGGATGGGACCCAGGCGTCCGATGGAGAGACACGGGAGGGGACCCAGGCGTCCGGGGATCGGACCCAGGAGGCTGATGGGGGACCCGGGAGGGACCCAGGCGTCCGGGGATGGGACCCAGGCGTCCGATGGAGAGACACGGGAGGGGACCCAGGTGTCCGGGAGGGACCCAGGCGTCCGGGGATGGGACCCGGGAGGCTGATGGGGGGACCCGGGAGGGACCCAGGCGTCCGGGAGGGACCCAGGCGTCCGGGGCACACTCACCCGACACCACCATGGCCTCGTTGGGGCCGCACGTGAAGAACATTCTGGAAGCGGCTCCGGGACCCCCCGGGGACCCCCGAACCCCCCCCCCGCCCCGGGCTCGTTCCTCCCGCTGCGGCGCCGCCCCACCCGCCGCGATCCCGTCAGCCCCCGCGGCAGCGCCGCCGCTCCGCCCCGCGGCCTCGCCGTTCCCCGGGTTCTGCCTAGCGACGCGTGACGCCACAAGCTGCGCGCCGCACCATTGGGCGCTCCGGGGAGTTGGGGGATTTGTGTGGCTCTAAAGTCTCCCGAGGGACGCGGGATCCTCCCCCCGTGTCCCCTGTGTCCCCCGTGTCCCCTCCGGCCCTTCTGTCCCCCGTACAGCCGCCCTATAAAGCGCTGCCCCTCAAATGGTGGCGTTTGGGCAGGCGCCCTCAACAGACATGGCAGCGGCGGCTTCAGCGGCGCCCCCTGCGCTTGCGCGACCCGCGGCGGGTGGGCGCCTTTCCCCGCGCGCATGCGCACGGCCCTGCGAGGGGGGCAGTGAGGGCGGTGAGGGCGGAAGCGCGGTGGCGCGGCGGCACTCTGCGCATGCGCGGCCGGAAGCGCCCGCCCCTGCCCTGCATAAGAGGTCGGGAAACCCTGCTTAGGTCTCTTTTCCTCACAGAGCCGCCGCTGCCGCCGCCACGTGAGTTCGGCGGGTCCGGGGGGGCCCGGGCCGGGGGGGGCGAGGGGTTTGGGGGGCCCGGGGGGGCTTCTGGGGGGGTCGTGAGGCCTTTTGGGGCCGGGGGGTTGGGGGGCGCTGAGGCGGGAATCGGGGGTTCAGCCCTAAGGGAGCCCCGATGGGGGGAATTAAGGGGGGGGGGGGTATAAAGTGTGAATTGGGGGCGCTCAGAGGGTGGGGGAGGAATTGGGGGCACCCCGGGGTGGGATTTGGGGCTTCAGGTCGTGTGGGGGGGGGGGTCTGAACCCCCAAACCGCGGCGGGACGTTGCCCCTTTAAGGGCCGCGCGGTGGGGCCCACGCTGCCCCTTCAAAGGGCGACGCGCGTCCCCCAGTTTGAACTGGGAATGGGCGCTAAACGCTTTGTGCTGCTAATTAATGAAGGTTAATTAAGCCCCCGACTCATTTGGGGGTCTTGGGGGGGTCCCAGCGCCTCCTGCCCCCCCCAGTCTCATTCCCAGTATCCCCCAGAGCTCTCCCAGTTCATACTGGGAAGGTCCTTTCAAGTCTCTTTGTCATCTATGGGACCCAAAACCACTTAGTTTTGTATTTGTAATTAACGTGGGTTAATTAATCCCCCGCTCATTTGGGGGGGTCCCAGCACCTCCTACCCACCCCCAGTCTCATTCCCAGTATCCCCCAGAGCTCTCCCAGTTCATACTGAGAAGGTCCTTTCAAGGCTCTTTGTCTTCACTGGGACCCTGAAATGCTTAACGTTTTGTTCATAATTAACGTGGGTTAATTAAGGCCCCGCTAATTAGGGCTCAGGGGTCGATTGGGGGGTCCGGGCCCCTCCCCTGACCCCAGTTTCCAACTGGTTTCCCAGCATGAGCGACTGGGAAACGGCGCCGGCCGTGACCGAGACCCCCGACATCAAACTCTTTGGGAAATGGAGCACGGACGACGTGCAGATCAACGACATCTCCCTGCAGGTGGGGGCGGGGGGTCCCCAAGGGGACGTTGGGTTGGGGGGGGCTGGGGGGTGGGGTGGGGGAGGGTTTGGGGGGGTTTGTGGGGTTTCAGGGGGTGGTGGGAGAAGCTGGAGAAGATTGAGAAGGTTCTGGAGAAGGTTGAGAAGGTTCTGGAGACCCTGGAGAAGGCTCTGGAGATGGTTGGGAAGGTTCTGGAGAAGGTTCTGGAGACCCTGGAGAAGGCTCTGGAGAAGATTGAGAAGGCTCTGGAGAGGGTTGAAAAGGTTCTGGAGAAGGTTTCTGGAGACCCTGGAGAAGGTTCTGGAGACCCTGGAGAAGGTTCTGGAGACCCTGGAGAAGGTGGGGAAGGTTTCTGGAGAAGGTGGAGAAGGTTCTGGAGACGGTTTCTGGAGACCCTGGTGAAGGCTCTGGAGAGGGTTGAGAAGGCTGTGGAGAGGGTTGAGAAGGTTCTGGAGACCCTGGAGAAGGTTCTGGAGAAGATTGAGAAGGCTGTGGAGACCCTGGAGAAGGTTTCTGGAGACCCTGGAGAAGGTTCTGGAGAAGGTTGAGAAGGTTTCTGGAGAAGGTGGAGAAGGTTCTGGAGAAGGTTGAGAAGGTTCTGGAGAAGGTTGAGAAGGTTCTGGAGAAGATTGAGAAGGGTTCTGGAGACCCTGGGGAAGGGTTCTGGAGACCCTGGGGAAGGGTTCTGGAGACCCTGGGGAAGGTTCTGAAGAAGATTGAGAAGGTTTATGGAGACCCTGGAGAGGGTTTATGGAGACCCTGGAGAGGGTTTATGGAGACCCTGGAGAAGGTTCTGGAGACGGTTGAGAAGGTTCTGGAGAAGCTTCTGGAGAAGATTGAGAAGGCTCTGGAGAAGGTTGAGAAGGTTCTGGAGAAGCAGCAGAACATTGAGGAGAAGCCTCAGGAACAGGATGAGGTTCTGGAGAAGGTTGAGGAGGTTCTGGAGAAGGTTCTGGACAAGGTTGAGCTTTTAGAGAACCTGGAGAAGGCTGGTTGGTTGATTGGTTGAGGGTCTCCAAGGCTGGTTGGTTGATTGGTTGAGGGTCTTCAAGGTCGGTTGGTTGATTGGTTGAGGGTCTCCAAGGTCGGTTGGTTGATTGGTTGAGGGTCTTCAAGGTCGGTTGGTTGATTGGTTGAGGGTCTTCAAGGTCGGTTGGTTGATTGGTTGAGGGTCTCCAAGGCTGGTTGGTTGATTGGTTGAGGGTCTCCAAGGCTGGTTGGTTGATTGGTTGAGGGTCTTCAAGGTCGGTTGGTTGATTGGTTGAGGGTCTTCAAGGTCGGTTGGTTGATTGGTTGAGGGTCTCCAAGGTCGGTTGGTTGATTGGTTGAGGGTCTCCAAGGTCGGTTGGTTGATTGGTTGAGGGTCTCCAAGGTCGGTTGGTTGATTGGTTGAGGGTCTTCAAGGTCGGTTGGTTGATTGGTTGAGGGTCTTCAAGGTCGGTTGGTTGATTGGTTGAGGGTTTCCAAGGCTGGTTGTCCAATGGTGTCCAAGGCTGGTTGATTGGTTGGTTGGCTGATGGCCTCCAAATCCGATTGGCCGATGACACGACGCCGTCGCCCCTCGCAGGACTACATCGCGGTGAAGGAGAAGTACGCCAAGTACCTCCCGCACAGCGCGGGGCGCTACGCGGCCAAGCGCTTCCGCAAGGCGCAGTGCCCCATCGTGGAGCGCCTCACCAACTCCATGATGATGCACGGCCGCAACAACGGCAAGAAGCTCATGACCGTGCGCATCGTCAAACACGCCTTCGAGATCATCCACCTGCTCACCGGAGAGGTCGCGACGGGCTGGGGCGGGTGTTGAGGGGGTGGGGTTGGGTGTTGTGGGGGCGTTTTGGGTGTTGAGGCGTGGGTTTGGCTGTTGGGGACTGTTGGGTTTTGGGGGCTGTTGGGTTTTGGGTGTTGAGGGGTGGGTTTGGGTGTTGAGGGGTGTTTTTGGGTGTTGGTGGGGTTGGGTGTTGGTGGGGTTGGGTGTTGGTGGGGTTGGGTGTTGGTGGGGTTGGGTGTTGGTGGGTGGGGTTGGATGTTAAGAGGGTGTTTTGGGTGCTACAGTTGGGTTTTGGGTGTTGGGGTTGGGTGTTGTTGGGGTTGGGTGTTGTTGGGGTTGGGTGTTGTTGGGGTTGGGTGTGGTTGGGGTTGGGTGTGGTTGGGTGTTGGATGTTGTTGGGGTTGAGTGTTAAGAGGGTGTTTTGGGTGCTACAGTTGGGGTTTGGGTGTTGGAGGGTGGTTTTGGGTGGTAAGAGGGTGTTTTGGGTGTTGGGTTTTGGGTGTTGAGGGGGTGGGGTTGGGTGTTGAGGGGGTGGGGTTGGGTTTTGGGTGTTAAGAGGGTGTTTTGGAAGGTGGTGGGTTTGGGTGTTGAGGGGTGTTTTGGGATGTTGGAGGGTGGGTTTGGGTGTTGGGGGGGGGTTTTGGGTGTTGGGTGTTAAGAGGATGGTTTTGGGTGTTTTGAGAGGTAGTTTTGGGTGCTACACGTTGGGTTTTGGGGCACTAGAACTTGGTTGGTTTTGGGTGCCAAAACTTGGGTTTTTTGGGCGCTAGAACTCCAGGGTGTTGGGCTCTAGAACTTGGGGGTTTGGGGCTCTAGAACTTGGGGTGTTTTGGTGCTAGAACTGAGTGTTTTGGTGCTAGAACATGGGGTGTTTTGGGCACTAGAACATGGGGTGTTTTGGGCACTAGAATGTGGGGGCGTTGGGGCTCTAGAATGTGGGGGTGTTGGGCACTAGAACGTTGGGGTTTTTGGGCGCTAGAACTTGAGGTTTTGGGCACTGGGGGCCCTTTTTGGGCGCTAGAACGCGGGGGTGTTTTGGGTGCTAGAACTTGGGGTTTTTGGGCACTAGAACGTGGGGGTTTGGGGCGCTAGGGGCCCTTTTTGGGCTCCAGAACTCGGGTGTTTTGGGCACTAGAACGCTGGGCTCTGGGGCTCTAGAACTTGGGTCTTTGGGGCTCTAGAACTTGGGTGTTTTGGGCACTAGAACGCTGGGCTTTGGGGCTCTAGAACTCGGGTGTTTTGGGCACTAGAACGCTGGGCTTTTGAGCTCTAGAACTCGGGCTTTTGGGCCCTGGGTGGCCCTTTTTGGACCCCTAGGAGGCTCTTTCCTAACCCCCCCGCCCCCCCCTCCCATCCCAGAACCCCTTGCAGGTGCTGGTTAACGCCATCATCAACTCGGGTCCCCGCGAGGACTCGACGCGCATCGGCCGCGCCGGCACCGTGCGCCGTCAGGCCGTGGACGTGTCCCCTCTGCGCCGCGTCAACCAGGTGCGCGTCCCCCCCCAAAAAACACCCCCAGCCCTCTCATTCACACCCCAAAACCTCCCTTTCTAACCCCCCCGACACCCTTTTTGGGGCCGTTTCAGGCCATTTGGTTACTGTGCACCGGGGCGCGCGAGGCCGCCTTCCGCAACATCAAAACCATCGCCGAGTGTTTGGCCGACGAGCTCATTAACGCCGCCAAGGTAATGAGATAGGGTCTTAATTAGCGCCTTTAACGCTTTACAGATGTCGCCACCCCCTCCTAAATTAATCCCCCCCTGTTTTTTGCTCATTTTGCCCCATTTCTTGCCGCCCCCCCCCCAGGGTTCGTCCAACTCTTACGCCATCAAGAAGAAGGACGAGCTGGAGCGCGTGGCCAAGTCCAACCGTTAATGTCACCCGTGGCACCCCCGGCAATAAACGTCACTTGGTTGTGACCCCTCTGGGTGTTTTGGGGCTGGGGGGGGTTGGTTGGGGTTTTGGGGGGGTCCTTGTTCCCCTACCATGTCCATAGGTTTGGGGTGTCAATGTCCCCAAATTGGGGGGTGACAAGACAGTCGCTGGATCTGGCCCAGTTCAGGTCCGGGAATGAGCTGGGCCTAAGAACAGTCAGATCCAGGAACAATCAGACCCAGCATAAGCCGGATCCAGGACCAGCCTGGAACCAGGATTAGCCTGATCTAGGACCAATTGGATCGAAGAACAACTGGAGTGAAGTCGGATCCAGGAACAGTCAGATCCAGGATAAGCCGGATCCAGGACCAGCCTGGAACCAGGATTAGCCTGATCTAGGACCAATTTGATCGAAGAACAACTGGAGCGAAGTTGGGTCCAGGACCAGACAGATCCAGGAAGAGCAAAATCTAAGACCAGCTTAGATTGAGGATAAACTGGGCCTGGGACCAGCCTGATCCAGGCTTAGCCTGGACCAAGGAACAACCAGATTTAGGATCAGTTGGACCAAAGAATAGCCAGACCCAGGAACAATTAGAGTCAGGATCAGCTGGATTGTTTCTTCCCACCCCAAAGCCGAGCTCAACCCATAGGACCAACTGTAGGCCCGGCCTACAGCTCTCCGGCTGGTGTAGGACCAGGTGTCATTCCCCTTGCGCGGTGAAACCACCACAACAAACACAGTGACAAGGAGCAGAGTCCGGTTGTTCACTAAAGTGCAACTGTACATCTGAGAAACCAGACCCCCCCAAGACAACAGTCTAAAGCCCGGCCTAACGCTGAGCTCGACCTTCCAGACGCCGCCTGTTACAGGCGGCCGATACGGCACCGAAAACCGGCGGCGGTTGCGGCGGCGACCGATCCCGAACCGGCCGTCACAGTCGCCGATCCCGTTGTGCGATTGTCCGTCCGAGTTGGGCGCTCCGGCCTGGCTTAACTGGACTCTGGTTTTATGCTACAGCCTGACGTTAAAACTACAGGAATCACGATGCGACCACCAGCACCCCCAGGTGGGTGTTAGGGACACCCGGAGGGGATGACCCGAGGGAGTCAGGTTGACTCAAGGGGACATGGGAGGGTTGTGGGGGACGTGGGACGACTGTAGGGGACGTGGGACGGTTGTAGGGGACCCAGGTTGACTGGAGCAGAGATGAGACGACTGTAGGAGCAGCTGTGGGGCCGCAGGATGACTGTAGGGGACCCAAGATAATTGTAGGGGACACAGATTGACTGTAGGTGAGGTGGGACGGTTGTAGGGGACAAGGGACAGTTGTAGGGGACCCAGAACGGTTGTAGGATTCATGGGATTGGTGGTGGGGATACGGGATGGCTGTAGGTGCAGTGGGACGGTTGTAGGGGACCCAGGACGATTGTAGGGGACACTGCGGGGGTCTCCATGCTGTTTGCCCCACCCCCCCCCTTTCCCCGTTTCCAACAACACCTGGTGAGCGGGTGACAAGAACACAACCCCCCAAACCCACATCCGGGGAGCTTAAAAACCAGCTAAACACCTTAAAAACACCCAATAAGGTACCGGAGAGGCTCCGCCCCCCCGTGACCCCACCCTGTGACCCCACCCTGTTTAGCCCTGCCCCCCTGCTCGGCTCCACCCCCCCCAGCGTCACTTGTAGAGCAGGTGGACGCGGCTGCCATCACAGTTGCCACGGCCCAGCTTGTCCGCCTGTTCGGACACGAGGCAGCGCACCAGGGGCAGGTTGGGGGGGTAGAACGGGCCCGGGGGGGCGGCGGGGGGCGGGGGGGGACCCCAACGAGGAGGGCAGGTGGTTGTTGTCACCGTCGCGCGCGGGGTTGGACGAGCGGCGGCGGGACCGGAGCTGTTGGCGGTCGTGGAGCTGTTGGCGAAGCTCGGAGACGCGTTCCTCCTTCTGCGGCCAGAAACGCACGTTGGGGGTCCTGACCCCCAGAAATGACATTCTGGGGGGGCCTGACCCCCAAATGGACAAACTGGGGGGTCTCTACACCCTAAAAAATGGGGTGTTCCCCTCCCACATCATCCTCGTTGAGGTGTTGGTGTCTTGGTGACAATCAACCCCTTGAAGCTCCAACCCACATCCGTGGGGTGGCCAAACACACGTTTTGGGGTATCTAGGCCTCAAAAATAAATTTGGGGGGTCTATCCCACCCCCCCCAAAGATTTGGGGGTCTCCACCCCCTCAAAAATAGGCTCATCCCCCCACATCATCCTTGTTGCGCTGTTGGTGACAATCAACCCCTTTAAGCTCCAACCCACTCCACCAGGTGGTCAAACTCCCATTTTGGGGTGTCCGCCACCCAGGGAGATGAACTTTTGGGTTGTCTGCCCCCCAAAAAAGCCCCATTTGTGGGGGCCCCCCCCCACCTCGGCGATGATTTTCTCCAGCTCGCGGTTCTCCTTCTCCAACAGCCGCGATTTCTCCTCCTCGTTGTTGTTGGTGGACGAGCCCGTTTTCATGGTGTCCTGCTGCTCCGACTGCCACTCGCCCCGTGTGATGAGCCGGCGCATCTGGAACAACCCCCCGGTGTCACCGACACCCCCACCCGGTTGTCCCATGTCCCCAAATGTCATTGTGATCTCCACAACCCAACTGGAGAAGAAACAACCTTGAGGCAACACCTTGACGCAACAAGGATGTTGGATGATTGTTCCTCCCCACCCCAGAAGAAACAGCCGGACCCCAAAACACCCCAACCATGATACACCAAGTTGTCCCATGTCCCCAAATGTCATCGTCACCTCCACAACCCAACTGGAGAAGAAACAACCTTGAGACAACACCTTGACCCAACAATGACATTGGACGATTGTTCCCCTATGTCCCAGAAGAAACACCTGGACCCCAAAACACCTGGAACTCAAAACACCCCAACCAACCATGATACACCCGGTTGTCCCATGTCCCCAGATGTCACCTCCATGACCCAACTGGAGAAGAAACAACCTTGAGGCAACACCTTGACCCAACAAGGATGTTGGATGATTGTTCCTCCCCACCCCAGAAGAAACAGCCAGACCCCAAAACACCCCAACCATGATACACCCAGTTGTCCCATGTCCCCAAATGTCATCGTCACCTCCACAACCCAACTGGAGAAGAAACAACCTTGAGACAACACCTTGACCCAACAATTACATTGGACGATTGTTCCCCTATGTCCCAGAAGAAACACCTGGACACCAAAACACCTGGACCCCAAAACACCCCAACCAACCATGATACACCCGGTTGTCCCATGTCCCCAAATGTCACCTCCATGACCCAACTGGAGAAGAAACAACCTTGAGGCAACACCTTGACCCAACAGGGACATTGGACGATTGTTCCTCCCCACCCCAGAAGAAACAGCCGGACCCCAAACCACCCACCGCCGCCACCACCCCCGTCTCCGTTGTCACCTTGGGGACAAACAGCACGACCAGGGTGATGTAGGAGGAGAAGACGACGGCCAAGGACGCGAAGGCGAAGGCCGCGTCCTGTTGGCTGTTGAGGATCATGGTGACGGGCGCCGTGATGAGGCAAAGGACCTGTGTGGGGGGTACATGGGACATTCGTGGGGGTCACAGGTGCCGTGGGGTGACAACGCGGAGGGGACACAACCCCCCGGGGGTCTCACCGCCACGTTGTAAATGGCCATTCCCACCGCGCGGTGGTCGTTGATCTTCTCGGTGGACACGCTCTTGGTCTCGTAGGCCAAGAAGATGCCCAAGAGCAGCAACAGCCCCTTGAAACCATAAAATATCCCTATGGGGGGGGACAAACAGTCAATTGGGGACCCCCCAAGTGCCCCCCAGGTCCCCCTGCGACCCACCGAGCCAGGTGTTCATCTTGGTGGAGCTACAATGTTCCAACTGGGGCAGGATGGAGACGTCGGTGTCCGTCTTGGGCTCCTCTTTGGTGAACTCCTGGGGGTCCCGGGGGGACACGGGGGTGATGGAGGGTGTCCCCACCCCCCAAGTGTCTCGATGATATGAGGGTCCCCCCCCCAAAACCAGGAGTGTCCCCCCCAGGGGGCCCCCAACATCTTGAGCATCACCCCAACATCTTGAACTTCACCCCAACATCTTGAACTTCACCCCAACGCCTCGATCACCCATTGAAGTAGCCCCCCAAGACCATGGGCATCCCCCCATCATTAGGAGTGTCCCCCCAAACATCTTGAGCAGCCCCCCCAAGGCCTCGAGCACCCCCCAATGTCAAGAGCACCCCCCAAAACCATGGACGTCCCCCAGCTGCTCCCCGACACCTTGAGGGTCCCCCAACATCTCAAGTGTCCCCCCAACACCTTGAGCACCCCCCAACATCTCAAGTGTCCCCCAACATCTTGAATGTTCCCCCAACCTCTTGAGTGTCCCCCCAACATCTCAAGTATTCCCCAAGACCTTGAGCACCCCCCAACATCTCAAGTGTCCCCCCAACATCTTGAATGTCCCCCCAACCTCTTGAGTGTCCCCCCAAGACCTTGAGCACCCCCCAACATCTTGAGTGTCCCCCCAACCTCTTGAGTGTCCCCCCAAGACCTTGAGCACCCCCCAACCTCACCACCACCCCCCAGCTGCCCCCCAACACCCCGAGGGTCCCCCCCTTTTCCGCACCTCGATGGTTCGGTGCAGCGGGTCCACGATCTGCCAAACCACCAGGGTCACCACGTCCAGCCCCACCAACAGCCCCACGGTGGCGTAGAGTTTCCAGGGCTCCAGCGTCTGGGTGGGGACGACGGCGTCACCGTCACCGTGTTGTCACCCCCCCCCCCCCCCGCACCACCCCGTGGGTGCAACACCCCTCACCTTCCTCTTCTCCTTCTTCTCCTCCTTCTTGGTGAACACCGTGTGGACCCACCAGATCTTGGTGAACATGCTGCCGTAGGCCAGGCTGAAACCCAAGCCCAGGAGCCACAACCGCGCCTGGGGGGTTGGGGAGAGCCGGTTGTATCTCCCGTGTTCGGTTGTACCTCCCCTGTTCAGTTGTAGCCACTTCCGCTGCACCCCCACAGATGGGACCCACCACCCATGGACCTCCCTTGGCCAATCACTTTGGAGGTCTAGAGCTCCCGACTGTTCTCCTCCGGCTGTCCCCGTCCTCTGCCTGTAGCTCCGGCTGTTCCTTCCCGGTTGTCCCCATCCCCTGGATTTATCTCCAGCTGTTCCTCCTCCATTTGTCCCCATCACTTGGCTATAGCTCCAACTGTTCTTCCTCCAGTTCTCCCCATCCTCCGCCTGTATCTCCGCCTGTCCCTCCTCCGACTGTCCCTATCCTCTGCCTATAGCTCCAACTGTTCGTCCCCAGTTATCCCCATCACTGGGCTATAGCTCCAACTGTTCTTCCTCTGCTTGTCCCTGTTCTCCGCCTGTATCTCCGCCTGTCCCTCCTCTGACTGTCCCCGTCCTCTGCCTGTAGCTCCAACTGTTCCTCCCCGGTTGTCCCCATCCCCTGGATTTATCTCCAGCTGTTCCTCCTCTGCTTGTCCCCATCACTTGGCTATAGCTCCAACTGTTCTTCCTCCAATTGTCCCTGTCCTCCGCCTGTATCTCCGCCTGTCCCCAACCCCCGTACCTGACAGACGAAGGGGAACAGCCCCGGCCCAATGTGGTACCCGTCGAGTCCCAACGGAAATACAGCCGCCAGCGCCAGCGTGCAGCCAACAGCCGTCATGTTGTTCAGGTACGGCTGTGAGTTCTGGATGTACCTGGGGGGGACAAGGTGTCACCGTCGGTGACGTCCAACGGGACACGAGAAACGGGACAAAACCCACACCCGGCCGAGCTGTATTTTTGCTGAAAAAGGTCCAATTTTGCCCCAAAAGCCGTGGAAACGGGGGGGTTGTTGTTGCTCACCGGACGTGGCCGTTGTAGATGTTGAAGGCCAAGCAGATGATGGCCAAGAGGATGCCCAAGGAGGCCAAGACCGAGACGGAGATGAAGAGCTTCTGGGACAGGAAGCGGAAGGTGGTGATGACCTTGGTGTAGTCGGCCGGGGGGGCTCCTCCTGTCGTGACACCGTCGGGGACGTGGGGCGGGGTCTTCTTGACCCCTCCCCCCCAGTGATGACCCCTCCCCCCACGTGTGACGTCACTCACCGATCCACTTGTCGTTGTTGTACCAGGACAGGTTGTCCTTGGTGCTGTCGTAGTAGCCGATCTTCTTGTAGACGCCCCCTGGAGGAGCAGGAGTGGGTCAGTTCGGACCAGCTGGGGGCCCTATAGGTCCCTTTAGGTCAGTACAGGACTTATAGACCAGTACGGACCAGTTCAGACCAGCTGAGACCCCTATAGATCCATTTAGGTCAGTACAGAACTTATAGACCAGCACAGACCAGCTGGGAGCCCTATAGATCCGTTTAGATCGGTACAGGAGTTATAGACCAGTACAGACCATCTGGGAGCCCTATAGGTCCCTTTAGGTCAGTACAGAACTTATAGACCAGTACAGACCATCTGGGAGCCCTATAGGTCCCTTTAGGTCAGTACAGGACTTATAGACCAGTACGGACCAGTTCAGACCAGCTGGGAGCCCTATAGATCCGTTTAGATCGGTACAGGACTTATAGACCAGTACAGACCATCTGGGTGCCCTATAGGTCCCTTTAGGTCACTACAGGACTTATAGACCAGTTCAGACCAGTAGGGAGCTCAACTGGTCTATTCAGTTCAGTAGAGCCCTACAGACCAGTTCAGACCAGTACAGACCAGTTCAGACCAGTACAGACCAGTACAGACCAGTAAGAAGCCCGTGGACTTTCTCTTGCCCCACTGTGGCCACCACTGGCCCCACTCACCCTGGAGCTGCTCGATGAGCGTCCAGGCCATGCGGGAGCCGCTGGCGTCGAAGACAACGTGACCCTGTGGGGCGGATCGGAGACGGGTGACGGGGACACCACGGGTGACAAGGACGCGGCGGGTGACGGGGATGCGGCGGGTGACAGGGACATGGTGGGTGACAAGGACATGGTGGGTGACAGGGACGCGGCGGGTGATGGGGACACGGCGGGTGACAAGGACATGGCGGGTGACGGGCGCGGCAGGTGACGTGGACATGATGGGTGACAGGGACATGGTGGGTGATGAGGACGCAGTGGATGATGGGGACACGGCGGGTGACAAGGATGTGGCGGGTCACAAGGACATGGCGGGTGATAAGGACATGGCGGGTGACAAGGATGTGGCGGGTGACAGGGACATGGCGGGTGACAGGGACACAGCGGGTGACAAGGACATGACGGGTGACAAGGGACATTGTGGGTGACAGAACCACGCTGCCCAGAAGGGCATTGGAAGAACGGTGGCCCATGAAGGAACCCTTGGTAGATGCCTTCAAGGTCCCACCACCTTGATGATGGAGGAGCTGGGGACACGGGACACCTTGGGGACACAGGACACCTTGGGGACATGGGAGACCTTGGGGACATGGGTGACCTCGTCGAGGAGAAGGGGACAAGCGGGTCCTCAATGGCGCCCAACCCACCGAGACACCCTCGAAGGCGGAGGAGTTGAGGGCCCGGTAGATCTCGTCGGTGATGTTCTTGTTGTTGTAGTTGAAGTCCTCCAAGCGCAACCCCTTCTTGACCAGCTCGGCCGAGGTCTTGTTGAGCGCCAAGGCCAAGGCCCAGATGGCGTCGTAGGCCAACGGGGCCTCCTGGAAGCCACCGGTCTCCTCCGGGTTCTTGCCCAAGCGCTTCTGAAGCTTCTCGATGAACTCCTGCGAGGTCTGGGGCGGAGAGGACGGTGGTGACGCGATGGGGCGGGACGGATGGGACCTGTTGGAGGCCCCGGCCCGGCCCGCACCATGTTGGAGATGCTGCGGGTGTTCTCGGGGTTGAGCATGACGATCTCGGTGGTGACGTGGCCCTCCACGGCCTCCGCCATCTCGGCCTCGGTGCAGTTGATGGCCGGGTCCTTGATGCGGAACCAGTTGTCGGCGTACCAGCCAATGAGGAACCAGACGTACTTCTTGCCGTAGAGCTTCTCCTTGTAGACCTGGGTGGGGGAAGAAGGTCTTCATCCATCCATCCATGTTCTTCTCCATTCATCCATGTTCTTCTCCATCCATCCATCAGGTTCTCCATCCATCATGTTCTCCATCCATCCATGTTCTTCTCCATCCATCCATCCATCATGTTCTCCATCCACCCATGTTCTCCATCCACCCATGTTCTTCTCCATCCATCCATCTGTCCATCCATCCATCATGTTCTCCATCCATCCCTGTTCTTCTCCATCCATCCATACATCCATACATACATACATCATGTTCTCCGCCCACCCATGTTCTTCTTCATCCATCCATCCATCATGTTCTCCATCCATCATGTTCTCCATCTGTCATGTTCTCCATCCATCCCTGTTCTTCTCCATCCATCCACCATGTTCTCCATCCACCATGTTCTCCATCCACCATGTTCTCCATCCACCATGTTCTCCATCCACCATGTTCTTCTCTACCCACCTGTCCCACCACATCTCCCCCCACTTCCCCCGCCACGTCTTTCCAACTCCACCACCCATCCCTCCCCACTCGGCTCCATCCCACCGTCCCCAAACTGCCCCACGTCCACCCGATGTCCACCCAGCAGCCACCACCCACCGTCCCGCGTCACGTCCCCGTCACCCAATCACCTCGCAGAAGACCTTCCGCGCCTCCGTCTCATAGAAGAGCCCCACAATGATCCGGGCGTCCTGGCGCTGCGGGGAGACAAATCACCTCGGGGGTGGCTCCTAGAAGGTTCCACATCCATCCCCATGGTGGGGGGGACTCGGTGGGGACATGGACGTGGACACGGACAAGGTGGCCTCACCTTGAGGTTCCTGACGGGTGCGGCGGGGTCGGAGAAGAAGCTCTGGCGGAAGGTGATCTCCAACCCGGCCTCCTTCACCCGCTGGTCCAGGTCGTCAAGGGTCTGGTGGGGCCGTGGGGAACGGAGCCGTGGGGTGGTGAGAGAGTGCATGGTGAGTTGGGGATGGAGCCGCGGGGTGGTGAGAGAGTGCATGGTGAGTGGGGATGGAACCATGGGGTGGTGAGAGAGTCCATGGTGAGTTGGGGATGGAGCCGCGGGGTGGTGAGAGAGTCCATGGTGAGTCAGGGACACGGGGGATGGAGCCGCGGGGTGGTGAGAGAGTCCATGGTGAGTGGGGGACATGGGAGACAAAGCCACGGGGTGGTGAGAAAGTCCATGGTGAGTCAGTGGCCACCAAACACACGCGTGGGGGTGACGGGTCCCTTGCCAGCGGTGGCGCCGCGGGAGGGGGTGGAGCGTGTTGGGGGCGGGTTTGGGGCCGGGGTGGGAGGGGAGGGGAGGGGAGGGGAGGGGAGGGGAGGGGAGGGGAGGGGAGGGGAGGGGAGGGGAGGGGGAGGGGGAGGGGAGGGGCGTCCGTACCGAGGTGAAGACCTCCGTGGTCTGCTGGATGGTGGCGATCTTGGTCCAGCCCCACTTCTTGAAGAGCTGGACGCGCGTGGGGTTGTGCAGCGTGGCCGAGGGGTGCGTGCGGAAGAAGGTGGGGAAGCGCTGGCGATTGGACAGGGCGGGGGAGCTGGAGCCGTATGAGAGCTGGGGGGGGGGGGCGGGGACGGGTTGGGGGGTGTCGGTGCCCAACACACAGACACCCCCACGGCTGCCTGTAGGCGCTGAGGGGGTGTGGACAGAGCTGGGGATGCACGGTCACAGACGGACGCTTAACAACAGCTGGACTCGGGTCAATGGGTGTCTAGGTACAATGTCTAGATACAGCTGAAGATGGAGCAACAACCTGAGAGCAACAACCACACGCAGAGAAGCAGCCGCAAGCGCGGTGACAGCCACACAAGGAGCAACAGCCTAAGAGAATCAGTCGCACGTGGAGCAACAACCGCACATGGAAGTAACAACCACACAGGTGAACCAACCACATGTGGAGCTACAGCCGCACAAGTTAAAACCACCTGAAAGCAACAGCTGCACGAGGAGCTACAACCACACGCATGGAGCAACAACCTGAGAGCAACAACCACACACAGAGAAGTGACCACAAGCGCGGTGACAGCCACACAAGGAACAACAGCCTAAGAGAAACAGTCGCATGTGGAGCAACAACCGCACACAGAGCCACAACCATGGAAGTAACAACCACACAGGTGAACCAACCACACGTGGAGCTACAGCCGCACAAGTTACAACCACCTGAAAGCAACAGCTGCACAAGGAGCTACAACCACACGCACGGAGCAACAACCTGAGAGCAACAACCCCACATGCAGCAACAACCTCACACGGAGCAACAGCCTGAAAGCAACAACCGGACCTGTAGCAACAGCCGCCCTGCACCCCCAGCAACAACCGCAGGTACAGCCGCGCATTCACCCAAACACACCATTTCACCCCCACAACGACCCCCCCCCCAACCACCCTGTGGCCAATGAGACACCACCCGACCCCAACACCCCGTCCCGGTACAACCCACCAGGCAACAGTCGCGCCGCATCCAGCCCAACCCAACCCAACCCAACGTGCCCGTGCAGGATGTGGGGTTGAATGGGGGGTTCCCAACCTCCTGTCACCCCCCTGGGGACATTGTGGGGACATTGTGGGGACACCCAGGTGGTTCCTCACCACAATGAGGTTCCACATCCGAGCGGCCTCGGCCACCAAAGTGGAGACGCTGCTACAACCGGGCATGAGGATGATCTTGATGGGGTCATTGTAGAGAAGCTCATAGAGATACTTGGTGGCCTGGCCGGGGTCACACTGGGGGGGGACACACGGGGGTGGCTGCTGGGACCCCCCCCTCCAACCCACTATAACCCAGTTACCCCCCAGTTCAACCCCAAAGTCCATTTTAGGGGACCCAGGCGTTCAGGCATCCATCAGAGGGACCCAGGCGTCCGGGATACGGGAGGGGGGAGGGGGTGGGGGGAGGGGATCCCTGCCCCTCCCCCCCCCCAGCACTCTTTTTTTGGGGCGTTTTATGAATAATTCAGGGCACGGAAGGGGCCGGATGCCGTTGCCGTGGAAACGCAGCGGGCGGCCCCGGCTGCATCCGTTGCCGTGGCAACCGGCGGGGGGGGACCAATCAGAGCGGGGATTAAAATGGGGGGAGGGGATGGGAGAGATTGGGGGGGGGATGGGACAGATCGGGGTGGGGGGACAGGCGGACAGCGATGGAGACGGATGGGGGTGCAGGGGGTGGGTGTTGGGGGGTCCCCGGACGCCTGGGTCCCCATCCTCACCACCCCATGGTGTCCCCAGCCCCATCTATGTCACCTCTCACCATCTCCCCGTCCCCATGACCCCTTGGTGTCCCCAACCCCACGTCCATCACCCCTTGGTGTCCCCAGCCCCACATCTCCCACCCCTTGGTGTCCCCAACCCCTTCCCCATGACCCCTTGGTGTCCCCAGCCCCACATCTCCCACCCCTTGGCGTCCCCAGACCCATCTCCACCCCCAATCCCCATGACCCCTTGGTGTCCACAGCCCCACATCTCCCACCCCTTGGCGTCCCCAGCCCCACCATCTCCTGGTGTCCCCAACCCCACATCTCCCACCCCTTGGCGTCCCCAGCCCCACCATCTCCTGGTGTCCCCAACCCCACATCTCCCACCCCTTGGTGTCCCCAGTTCCATCAATGTCCCCCTCTCACCATCTCCCCATCCCCATGACCCCTTCGTGTCCTCTACCCCCACATCTCCCACATCTTGGTGCCACAACCCCATGTCTATCACCCCCTTGGTGTCCCCAACCTCATCTCTAATGTCCCCCTCTCACACATCTCCCCACCCCATCCATATGACCCCACCATCCACATCCACCACCCCTTGGTGTCCCCCATCCCCCAATCCCAACATCTCCTGGTGTCCCCAACCCCACATCTCCCACCCCTTGGCGTCCCCAACCCCATCCCCACCATCTCCTGGTGTCCCCAACCCCTTCCCCATGACCCCTTGGTGTCCCCAACCCCATGTCCATCACCGCTTGGTGTTCTCAGCCCCACATCTCCCACCCCTTGGTGTCCCCAACCCCATCAATGTCACCTCTCACCATCTCTCCATCCCCATGACCCCTTGGTGTCCCCAACCCCATCCCCACCATCTCCTGATGTCCCCAACTTCATGTCAACCACTTCTTGGTGCCCCCAACCCCACATCTCCTGGTGTCCCCAACCCCACGTCTCCCACCCCTTAGCATCCCCAACCCCATCCCCACATCTCCTGGTGCCCCCAGCCCCACGTCAACCACCTCTTGGTGTCCCCAACCCCAACCCCACCATCTCCTGGTGTCCCCAACCCCACATCAACCACATCTTGGTGCCCCCAGCCCTCCATCTCCCACCCCTTGATGTCCCCATCCAACACCATCTCCTGGTGTCCCCCAACCCCACATCTCCCACCCCTTGGTGTTCCCAACCCCACCATCTCCTGGTGTCCCCAACCCCATCCCCCACATCTCCTGGTGTCCCCAACCCCATCCCCACATCTCCTGGTGTCCCCAACCCCACATCTCCCACCCCTTGATGTCCCCAACCCCATCCCCACGTCTCCTGGTGCCCCCAGCCCCCCATCAACCACTTCTTGGTCTCCCCAACCCCACCATCTCCTGGTGTCCCCAACCCCATCCCCACATCTCCTGGTGTCCCCAACCTCATGTCAACCACTTCTTGGTGCCCCCATCCCCACCATCTCCTGGTGCCCCCAACCCCACATCTCCCACCCCTTGGTGTCCTCAACCCCACCATCTTCTGGTGTCCCCAACCCCATCCCCACATCTCCTGGTGTCCCCAACCCCACATCAACCACATCTTGGTGCCCCCAGCCCCCCATCTCCCACCCCTTGATGTCCCCAACCCCAACCCCACATCTCCTGGTGTCCCCAACCCCATGTCAATCACTTCTTCGTGTCCCCATCCCCACATCTCCTGGTGCCCCCCAGCCCCCCCATCTCCCACCCCTTGGTGTCCCCAACCCCACATCTCCTGGTGTCCCCAACCCCACATCTCCCACCCCTTGGTGTCCCCAACCCCATCCCCATATCTCCTGGTGTCCCCAACCCCACGTCAATCACTTCTTCGTGTCCCCATCCCCACATCTCCTGGTGCCCCCAGCCCCCCATCTCCCACCCCTTGGTGTCCCCCAACCCCATCCCCACACCTCCTGGTGTCCCCAACCCCACGTCAACCACATCTTGGTGTCCCCAGCCCCATCCCCCTGTCCCCCCATCGTCCCCCCCGTTGTCCCCGTCCCCCCGCACCTTGCTGTCGTGGTGGATGAGGCGCAGCTCGTAGTCGGGCAGGATGTCCCTGCGGCTGTTGACGTCCTCCAGCGCCATGCGCACGGGCGGGCAGGCAGGCCTGGCCCCCCGGCCACCCCCCGCTCATGGGGAACAGCGCCCCCACGTGCACCGCCTTCTTCCCTGCCCCCGCAGCCGCGGGTGACGCCGCGGGTGACGCCGGTGACGCCGCCGGCGCCCACAGCGCCCACAGCGCCCACAGCGCCCACGGCCCCCCGCGGCCCCCCGCCGCCCCCCGCCCCCGCCGCCCCCCATCCCCCAGGGGGCAGCGCCGACCCCCCCCATGCGGGGTCAGGAGGGGAGGGGGGATGGGGACATGGCTGGGGGGGGGAGGGGGGGTGATGTCACGGGGAGGGGGGAATGGGAGCGGGGGGAGGGGGGGGGATTTAGGGGGGAATAAGAGAATTAGAGGGGAAATTAGGGGGGGAAATAAGGGGGAAATGAGGGGGGAAATAAGGGGGAAATGAGGAGGAAAATAAGGGGGAAATAGAGGGAAATTGGAGGGAAAATAAGGGGGAAAATAAGGGGG